>CATKHJ010789126.1:0-15157 GCA_949750685.1 Vernicia montana | reverse complement strand
ACTAATAATTATATATATATATATATATATATATATATATATATATATATATATATATATATATATATATATATATATATATAATTATAATTATAATAAAAAATACATATATATTAATTTTGTGAAATCGATGCTAGGATCTGGGCGGAGCGAGACGAGGCAGAGAGACTCAATTCCATCTATGTCTCATTATCATAGTCGGGACGGGGAATCATGTCTGATTAGGGGCAGGAATGGGTTTCCCGTTCAGGCGGATCAAGTTTTGTCATCTCTATCTATCAATAGTAAATTAATTTATCAATTTCACGGATTATAATCCATAAATAGAGAGTTGGAAGAGAATGAAAGTTGACCTAGCCTTTGGCCAGAAGGTATCTTACAAGTTAGCTACCATAAACATTGACTTTTTATTGGGGGGCCTTTCCTTTGTAGATGAGCTAAAGCTCTCTGAGTCAAAACTCAGAAGACAAAAAGTAATGGAGACACCAACAAGTCTATTTGTCCCTGGATAAGCACAAGCACTAAAAGAAGCTGGGGAAATCCATAGTGAAAAGCAAGATGAAGCTGCAACAATCCAAATTTCTTCAGCTCTAATTGAGTGTAGAATCGAGGAAAAATGTCGTCTTAAGAGAACACCTCAAGTAGTAAGACTTGGAGAAAACATAATTCCCTCTATTAGAATCTTTCACTTTCTTGCAACTCTTGAAGGAATCAATCAAAGTGCTTCATAGCCTTAGTTTGTCTCTATAGGCCTTTATCATAGAGGCAAAGACCATTTACTCAAATTCAAAGAACTCAAATGGCATTTTCTTGGGAATTTCCTTTCTCGAAAGAAAGAATTTGGAAAAGATGTAACATTTTATGTTAGAGAATTGAAGAAATTAGAAGAAATCACTAGAGATTGCTACAGTTCCTCACACATTCTTTCAATTTCAAGTCATGACTTCATTGAAATGATTCTTCTTGATGGCTGCTTTATAATTGAATTTATATACTTGGTTTCTGCTAAAGTTACTATTGATAGAGATGATCCTATTCTTGGAAGGCCATGGCTAATCCCAATTCTAATGGGAGATCTTCTAAAGCTAGAAAACCAACTTCCTTATTTTGTACTTGAATTTCTATACCAATTCTCTTGGGGTGAAGAATATGCAAAAATCCCTTTACCTAAACGTGCCTTAAAAACCTTTGAAGTAGTCTTTCCAAAACCTTTACAAAAGATAGATTAGTTTTCACAGAGGAAAAGCAAGCATTTACTTGATCTATTCTACCATACTCTCCTTCCTCCTCCTCCTCCAATCATCCTTGGTGTTGACAATTATCGTCTATCACCTTCAATCCATAACATAACTTAGACTATCTGGAATCAAGTTTAAGTCAAGAAAAGCTACAAGTTTCCTAGATATAAATTTCCAAAATGGTGTATTGGAATTCCATCTATCATTATTAATGAATTCACTACCATTGTACTCATAAATTGTATTGCTCTAGAGCAATGCGAGCAAATGGAACACAAGTACTTCACTTATTATGCAATTTTCATGAGTTGTCTCACTAACCAGCCAAGAGATGTCACATTTCTGTGTTCAGATGGAATCATCTCCAAGTATTCTCATGACGACAAGTATGTCGCCGAGCTGTTCTTTAATTTCAGGCAAAAACTTGACTCCAATATTATACATTTTTATCTCTCCCAACAATTCACAAAAATTGACTTGTACTACAGCAACACCCATGCTGCTATATTGCACAAATACCGTAGCAATCCATGGTCATCCATCTCTGTCTACGTCATTGCCATCCTAATTCTTACACTGGTACAAACCCTTATGGCTATCTTAAGTGAAATCTAAGCACTATTATTATATTTCTACATCATAAATTTTTAATCATCATTCAATTTGTTGTTGATCTTGTATTTTCTTTGCTTATTAACTTGTGTATGAAAAATTCTAATTGTCACTAGTCTGATTCCATTCTTTGTTTCCCCCTCAAAAACTAAAAAATTATCAAGTTATAACAATAGATCTATATCCATAAAGCATGTTTCCCATTTCATAAGTAAAGATAGAGAAGCAAAAATTAAAGATGAGCATTGTTCCAAATATGGCATTTCCTGCATAAACACAACCAACTGCAGGCAGCAACTCTAGAAGTACATATTGATTATAGATCCGTATAGTCTACTACTAGCATCAGTTCCACAACAAACTTTATAAGTTGTTAGGGATTTTCTTGCACACACCTCAAGGGAGACATGCCAGAAGATAAATGTTTACTTTTGTTTTTTCCTCTCAAGCCTCGCAATCTTCCGCTTTATCTACAAATCAACAAGCACCAGAAAGGAAAATATTTCAGTATGTAATCAAATGAGGGCAAAAACCATACTTTCATTCCATACATCATAAGGAATAAAATAAGCAGTTATAGTGCATATTTATAGCTTGAAAGATGTCACTAAGTGCCAAAAACTCTGAAACCTTAAAATTATTATTTGATAAAAGATGATGAAAGATACGCCCGATGATCACATTAAAGGCAATTATGAAGTATTGTTAGCCTATCAAAACCATGACTCACTTTTTTTTAAAATTTTTCAAATAGAATAAACTCAATGTTTTAAGTCCAAATTTATCATAGGATAGTCTTTTATCGCCTAGTATCATTCTTTACCTGGAAACTCTACATAGGTTGTGGTGCAAATCTATATTCATTTGGTGCTTCAAGTTTGTTACCAAATCCTAAATGATACTAAGGATTTTTTACTTCTCTTTTTGGATATATGAAAATTTTATTAATAGAAGAAATGAAGAGGATAACATATCCTTATCTTAGTGAAATAATAGATACAAGGAAACATTAAGAAAGAAAAGCATCTGAACTTGTCAGAGATCTGCAAGAGATACTGTTTAGATGCTATGGTACAAAAAAAAAAATTAAGCCTAGCAAATTTAGAGTTGCTTGAAAGCGGAAATATGTTAAATATTTGTTAAGAATGAACCACACAATTACTTTGGCAACTATAACATATGGACATTTAAAAGACATCAATTGAAAGCTTAATATTTCTACAAAAGGTAACTACTATAAGGACACCACATGACAGTTTATATCACTCATACCCCATACCTAAGATCCAAAGAATAATAACCAGTCAAGAGCATCTGTATAAGGATGCATTCCAATCCAAATTAGTAAATTAAATTTCATATCTTGCACTGCATTCCTTCAATAGCAACAAACAAGAAAAATCCATGGCAACTAAAACACCCAAAAAAGAAAAAGTCAATTTAGACATATCATATGTTTCTTATTTTATAAGAAGTCATTTAAAGAAAATTCTAAATTGAAGCAACCCTAATTTATTCAAATTGTTCTTTGGGCTAGTTAAATCACATTTGCCATTGACTAGACTGTTCAATTTGTAATCCTTCTCACACACAGTTGTTGTCTTAGTCTCACTCATATATGAAGGTTTCATGATACATTTTTTCTAGAAGAAATATGAAAGAGGTCAAGGAAAGGAACACTACATACCAAAGAACAATGTGCAATTGTCTTTTCAGGTAAAACATAATTTTAAAATCCAAGAGATGTGAATTAAAGTTGATAGTACCTGAACAAAGGCTTGCAACTTATTCTGGGTATGAACAAATTCATTCTTTATCCAACTGAGAGCATGGAAGGATCTGGAATTGTGTTTTACCCAAATGCAGAAAGACAAATTCGTAGTACTTAATTCAAATATAGAAGTATGAATTAGGTACAAAAAAGAAGAAAACCAATAAGTGAAAAAAGAATCTTTTCAAGAAAAATGTAATAAATATAAGGAAGAACCCATTTGAAGTCCTTGAATTTAAAGTATTTTGTTTGTTGAGCTTTATAATGTTTATTTTTATATCGAGCCCTTGAACTTTTATGTTTTTATTTTTTTCACATTAAGGACTTTTTTTTTACAAAAGTAAAATTGATGAGAAATTTGTCAACAGTAGTTTAAAAATATCATAAAAAATTGTACTAATTTTTCATTACAAAAATTATTGATGTTACAGAAAAGAAAACACTCATTTATGTGCCCCTAAACTTTTTTATGTATTAAGCAATGAAATTTTTTGTTAATTTGTAAACTACCATTAAAGAATATCTCATCAATTTTACTTTTGCTAAAAAAAAAAGTCCTCAATGCGGGAAAAAAGAAGAAGAAGAAGAAGAAGATCAAGGGTTTAAAGTGAACAAATCTGTTCATAGGCTCACTAGGCAAAACATGCTAAGTTTGAGGGCTCCAAAATGCTTTATTTCTAACTATAAAGTTATCCTAACCATGATAATGTCATGCAGTTGCATCCTTAGCATACACAACTATCATCAAGAAAGGAAAAATAGTAGAAAGCACGAAGAATTTTCCTATTTCTTCTAATGTCAATAATCAAAATATACTGAATTAATTAATGGAATAAGTGCATTTGAGAAAACGGTCTTACTTTCTCTTATGCATCTCACTACAAGCCTGAATGAGACTAGCACATCCAAGCCTCATGTGCTCAGCGCCAATACTGTAAAACCAAATATGGAAGATCCATTTTATAATCATTTACAATAAGAGTACATAACTAATCTTGAATGTGATTCAAATGTCAAAAATAAACCAGGTTGAACAAAATAGCAAGGTAATTCATCATAGCTTTGTTTTTTTCCTTCAAGAAAAAAAAAATGACCAGATTTTAATCTGCCCACCTATCATGTTGAGAAGCTGGTAATTTTGATACTCCAAAAGTCTAGAGTAAAAATAGCCACCGTAGGATCACATTATCAGAATTTCAAATTACAGGATTTTTTAAGCAACTAATATTGCCCATGTTTTTGTGCAGACCCTGGCGGATAATTTTCCCACTTCCAAAACTTGATAGAAATCTCACATACACACCCAAATGCACACCCCCACACACACCAAGTGAAAACCAACAATGCAATAAATTCTAACATTTGAATATATAAATATTAGTACATAAATCACGTATCAGGAAGTTTACCTTTTGGTATAAAACTTTGCCATTTAACTAACACACAATAGGGAGTATACAGATATAAGAACAACTTATTTGAAAATTCATCCAATTACATTTCCAATGCATATCAAATATCAATACAGTTATTATGAGATTTGTTTCCTTCAAAAGACGACCCAAATGGAATTGAAACCATAAAATTAGAATTTGAAAATTGTATGAAAACTAATTTAGAGCAATAGTACCAAGAATTGCATATTATAGTAGAAAAATGCTAAATGCATTGTCTATACGTTACTACTTTTTTTTATTATTATTATTTTATCACATTGACTAGTTTTACAAAATCATCCTTATTTCATTTGCTTTTCTTGCATTTTGATAGGGGCAAAATAGTGATTTTCTCTTTTCTTTTTTTGGGGGTTATGTTTTCCATTAATGTGCTTTCGACATAAAGTGCCAATGACACAAGGCATTGGCAGTAGTGAATTCTGGCTATACACTGGATACAACAATTTTTCAACTATTTTAAGTTGATCTGAGGTGCAAGAGCAGCTATAAAGTGTATAGATCAGAGAATTGCTAGGATTATTATTTCTAAGCAACAAAACTTCTTGGAGGTGGTGATTATCAAAACCTTCAAGTTTATTGATCTCTTTCTCTGCTAAGAAATGAAAGTCCCATGCAACATATCTCTAGTAACGCGTCATATTCAATTATAGTATCCATGCACGTTTAAATAAAAACTAAAGAGGTTAGTGCTAAGAAACTATGTTGAAGAGCAGACACATGATACACGGTTTTCATGCTTGCAAACAGTGGCCCGTCATCTATGATTTGAACACTTGACACAATTAAACCTCTATCTACACAGGTTTACATGATAACATATCAGTGCATTGCACCACAAAGACTTAATGGATCAAATGTTTTAGCTAAACCACTGGTCCTTCACTTGGTGTTTAATCCATTTAAATATATTTCTTTTTCGAACAAGCAAACTAGAATGACATAGACTAAAATATTGATGTTTTTAACTGGCACCTTAGGTTTATATAACAATAATAAAATTACAACATAGATATACATAATAGTCTTTGAAAAAAGTACTTTTTAGAATAGTTCATTTCTACAATATGGGATCTACTCATAATTATGTGCAGTCATATATATGTTGTTCTACATATGTGTTGAGTTCAACCAACAGATGCCAAACATGCACTCTTTTCCATAAAATGTTTACTCGTGTTCATTTATCAGACATGAATGTTGCTCATATTATCCAAATATCCAATAACTACCCTGAGACAGAAAAAATATGAAAGAAAAATAATTCATCTTACTACAAGCTCCTTTCTTCTATTTGATGGGCTAGTGGTTCCAAATAAGAAAAATTAACCTCAGGACGTTCCCTGCAAACAAAAGAAAAATATGAGTCTAATCAAATAATTCAAATTACATAGCAAAATTATTTATCATAACTGAAGTTCTGTTTGAGTTTTGATTAAGATGATACATGTAGCTTTCAAACTCTGATAAGATTGCTTCCACATCAATGCAATATGTATTGATCAGTTGCACAACACGATCAGGTTCTTCCAGGGTTTTCAAAGTTTGAATATGATAAAACTGATCATTCACAATCCCCTGCAATGTCATATATTAAAATACATTATTGGGTGATGAACATCCTTATAAACATAATAAGAGTTTTGCATGCCATCCAGGTTCAAATCTAACCCAATTATGAATGCAAAAAAAAATTTAAAGAAGACATATTTATGCAGTGAAAAATCAATATCAAACCCTATATTGAATTCATTCAACAACCAACAACATCATCCTTAATAGCAAAGTGGAGGAGGAAGGCTTAGCAAAAAAGATTTACTGAACATCATCGAAAACCAATGTATAATCTTTCACCTCATCAAACAGAGACTGAACATATTGTTGGAGCAATCCTCTAACAATGGGCAAGGCCATTTCTAATATAAAACAACAAACCAAGGCAACTGAAGTTGGGGAAAAAACTTAAGCTGCAGGGATAAGTGAACCTTTCATAAGATATAAACACTTCATTGAGAGACTTAAAGATGAAATGGATTGCAGATCACGAGTTTAGTGTGATACCTGACAGATTTAACACCTAGCTTTTGCAAATTAACATTTATGCCACAACTAATGACACGTTGCAGCATAAATCATTATTTTGTTATTTTCCATCATGATTTCAAATATCAAAATAAATATTAAGATAAATGTAGTTAACAACAAAGAAAAACAACATGTGCAACCATTCAAATTGCAAAGTGATAAAGAAAATATTTGGATTTGTTGATGAAAAATAAACATCCAAAATACCTTTCCTAATAGCAGGCTATGAAATAACATCTTGATGGGCTAGCGTTGCAATTGAAGAACATAAAAGTTATCAGAATCTAAGTTCAAGGACTGTCAAAATTGCAATTAGGCCAAATTTAAATCACAGCAATCATACCACAATATTTGTGAAAACTTACATTCTCTCAAAACAATGAAACAAACAACAGGGTTAAGGTTCGATTTATTCCATCTTAGAATTGAATGACAATAGGAACATTTTTGGCAGGGAATCACTTCCACCTGTTCTAGACCCTATCATGTAGGCCCCATCTCATTTCTGCATGAAAAACAGGCAGAATATTATGGGCCAATCACTCACTTTAGGTGGACGTCACGGTAAAGCAAGTTATTGCAACATGGCAATTCCTATAACCATTTAACTTGTCAAGTGGGTCCATTTACCAATTTGACAACCACAATCTATGTAGAGCTGGATTTACTTCCCATATATGTGAGCAATATAAACATTTCCAATAATGGATTCCATTTTGAGGATGAGGATTATATTATCTTTAGAAACAATGATCTCCCAAATAATTCATATATGTAGAGCTGGATTTACTTCCCATATATGTGAGCAATATAAATATTTCCAATAATGGATTCCATTTTGAGGATGAGGTTATATTATCTTTAGAAACAATAATCTCCCAAACAATTCATAAATATAGTGCAACTAGATATCTGCATAAAAGAGATATGACTTTTAAAAAACTACCTTAGGAGATTTCATTTTCTATATTTGGACCACAAATGTAATGAATTTGTTTCTTCCCAATTAAGGAAGAAATTGAAGTTTATGAAGAAACAGTGTTTGACATTTTTCTTCACATAACCTTTATTAATCACAACATGCTTGAAGTAGACATAGCCATGGTTTGGTTTTGAACAGGAACTGGTGAGACTGATTCCTAGTTTAGCGGTTCAAGAACCATAGCCATGTCTAGCTTGAAATTCTCCAAATAGGATCATTGGTATCAAATTAGTCTTTAAACAAACAAATGTTGATCAATTGTTCAGACAAGAGACACCATAAATAAATAAAATAACAATAGTAGTAACTCAAAAAGGTGCTAGGTTGGGCAAAACCAAATTCAGTGCTCAAGGTAAAAAGAACTTATAACATCCTTAAGTGGTTAAATGATGACATGATGCTGCCTATTTATACGAGTATACAGGACTATGATAAACTCTAATTGTTAATACTATATAGGCATTAAACTTTCTTAAGTTGTCATAAATTAACAATCACAAAGAGAGATCAACATTTAAGACATGCAATTAAGTGGTTTCCAAAAAAATATTAAATGTAAGAAATGATTAAATTATTGAATTTCAACTGTTGACACTTGACAAGCTCTGTGATGGTGCATGCATGAGTGTGGGTGTGCATTGAGTAACACTAAAATGTTTTTACATAAGAAAACCAAGAATCACCTTCAAAATAAGATCCTAGCAATAGAATCGCAGAAAAGAACAAAAAGGAGAACTGTAACTGTCCACAGTGAAATGAAAACTCTGTATTTAGTTGCCTTAGATTCATGAAGACATGCAATAATCATAAAAATCGCAACACTCTTTCGCACAAATTTTTGAATGTGACATGTCAACTAATTCAAAGATTAAGAAAGTATCAGTCCAGTTTAGGCAAATGACTGCTCAAGAGCTATGTCTAAATATGAATTGGATGTTGCCCAAATGTTTTTAGGTGTGGCCAGTTTACCAGTAATGTGCTATAGACTTCATGGTTTACCATGCACTTAACATAACTTAGCTTTATCAACATGAACTCAATAACAAGTAATTTGCCAGAATTTAGGAATAAAAATGCAATCGTGATCATGTTTGTTCAATTTGCAAACCATATATGCATTTTAAATGCTCCAATTCATTACATTGGGTTCGACAATAAAATGAAAAACATGATCTTTTCGCTTGTAATTCTAGTAAATACATCAATTATGAATTTAAGATCTCAAATTTTGACAAGATTGTATTGTACCTTTTATGATGTGATCATATGAAGCCATCTGAAAAAACCCATATCCACTCAAGCACTATGGATGCTGAAAGAAACATAATTCAAAATTAAATGAAAACATACACTAAAATATATGTTACATTAACATAACAAAACTACCATTTACTTAATCAATCAACTCCTCCTATTAAATCCACAACTATTCAATTCCAAAATGATTCATTTTTAGGAGCCACTTAATTCTAATAACACTAAATATTTAGTCATCACCACAACTCAATTTCAAACTTATTTTTCCACTAAAAATAACTCTTAAAGTTTGTAGGTATGCCTCCTCATTTCTCCAATTGAGCTATGCTGCATTCGAAGAAAGTTCAACTCAAGAAAAATAAAAATTGAAAGTAAATGGCATACATGTACCTATCATGTAACCAATGGAACAACATAGCTATAGCTTTTTCCTCAAATCACCTACTCTTTTAGAATCCCTCTAAATAATTAATAAATTTCCATTTTAACAAATCCTTAAATAGGTTTTCCCATATGTGCAATTCCACAATCTTTTTCAAACTAAAACAGTAATAAATATAAAGTCTGCGTAAAATCTTTGTCCTATTATATAATTTTTGTCAGTTTTTTCAGTAACCTAATAAGGGAGCATAAGAGATAAATTGTAAAGTAAAGTCAATTTCTTGAAAACCCAGATACTGATGTTTGCAAATGAACAAAATATGCATGTAAATCAAAAGATAAGGGAAGTAAAGGAAGAACCTTTATGAAGCAGTAAGAGTATATAGAGTAAAAGAAGTTGTTTGAGACTGAGCAACGCCATTTCTATGTGCAATGCATCCATAGAAGCTATAGTAATTCACTGAAAATTTGGGAAACTAGCTACAAAACTGAAAGCTTTTTAGAAGAGGCGAAACACAGAGAGAATGATAGAGGTAAAATAACGATCAATATCGTTTCGCTCCTAGTTACGTTGTTAGAAACAAAAAGGAAGGGAAGACTTTGAAAATTAGTGTGTTTATCGGCGCACATATAAAATGACGACGATATCTCGTCTGTAATGAACTAATGAAGTTTATTATTATTATTATTATTATTATAAGGAGGGGAGAAACCCAGAAAACCAAAACAAAAGCTACAAAGAGCTTGACACCACTCTTCTAGGCCAAGACACACCAATCAAATCATACCAAAGAATACTATTAATATCCACCGGAGGAGTTTACAAAATAGAAATCCCACGATCATGTTTCAGAGACTCATTAGTAAGCCAATCCGCCGCTTGATTTCCCTCCCTGTAAATATGTTGAACTTGAACATCCCAACTATGCTGAATTAACTCACAGGATGTCTAGGGGCGGTATTAGCCTCCTCAAAATGGGCCACTACCCCCCCCCCCCCAACCTAACCCAATCCAATACTAATTTAGTATATAATTAGTTTAATTGGCTCATAAATATTTTCTTTATGAGTTATGTTAGAAAGGTGGGTTTGTATGTATAAGTTTAAGTGAGTGTATTTTGTGTGTATATATATATGTGTGTGTGTGTGTTTGTATCGCCCCCCTGCTATATTTTTCTAGTTCCACCTCTGGACATGTCTGCACCAAGTTAGCATGCTGGTGTGTAATGGTCTTGCTACTGGTTAGCCACTGTGCTACTAGAAGCGAATCCATTTCAAGCACTATTTTACGATGCCCATTCTCCCAAGCTAACTTAAGCCTTTGAACCACCGTCCATAGCTTTGCATCTACTGCACTAAATACACCAATATTAATTGTAAACCCAGATAACCATTTACCATCCTTATCCCGTAAACGTCCTCTACCACCAGCGCAACTAGTGAGCCCCTTACAGCAACCATCCGTGTTCAACTTCACCCAATCCACAGATGGGGGAGACCACCCTATAAGGCGCGTAACCTTACTCACCTTATCTCCAAGGACTTTAACCTGAATGCTATAAGCTCTATCAATCTCTTCAAATTGTTGTTTTAACCATAATACTTTAAAATCCAAAGATTTCTTATCATTTTGAAATGCTCCATTTCCAAATCCACCAAATGGTTGTAACAAAAAACATATCCCACCTTTTACCCATATCATATTTAATTGTACCATTAAGATTATAATCAAACCAATTAACAAAAGGAAGCTGATTTAGTACTTGATGATCTTAGGCGAAAATGATTTTGAGCCAAATCTAAGCTGCATTAGGACATACTCGAAAGAGGTGGTCCAAGTTCTCCTCCATCATGGGGCAACAATGACAATATGGATTAGAAGAGAAACCACGCTTAACTCTCTCTAGATACACACTAGTATATATCGAATAAAGTCCAAGAATATTTGCCATGTAAAATCAGAATCGTACCACATATGGAATCCGAAACCTAAGATCCTAAGTAAGAGTGTAATAGAGTCGAAATAGTGGTGAATTCGATTAAACTCGATTAGAAAACTTGAGACTCGAACTTGATAGAGTTTTCATTTTTAAACTCGAACTCGACTCGAAGTACTCAAATTAAACTCAATTGTCATTAAAAAAATTTTGATTTATTTATTAATATTAAAAATTAGCTCGAAAAAATTCGAATGAGCTCAAACTCGAGTTCGAATTAATAAATTATTATATATAATATAAATATAATTAAAATTATAGAAAAATTCAATACTCGATTAAATTCGCGAGCTACCCGATTAAAGTATTATAATACTTGAACTCGGCTTGACTCGTTACTCGAACTTGAATTCAAATAAAGTCGAATTCGAGTATTTTACGAATCGAACTCGAGTAACTCACGAGTAGTTTGATTCATTTAGATCCATAATCTCAAACTTAATACTTTTATCACCCCGGGTATCCGTTGGGGACAAAATTGAGTTTGTTTGCTTGCTGAAAAAATGGAATGTGCAATCTAATCCTAACTTCTCGTGTTATCTTAAACAAAATCAATTAATTGAGGTTTGATAGAAATCAATTAATTGAGATTTAATAGAAATCACGGTTCGCTTGTTATAAAGGGTTTTGCCGTTTGGAGCAGGTATGAAGCATTCATAAGCCGGAACGACAACTACTGACCAAAAAAACAAAAGGCTGGCCTTTAGTTTTATTTGATAGAAACGACAACATATATATGGCTCTAAAAGAGTCGTTCCTTAGCTGAACGATAGGAACAACATAAAACAAGCAAAATAGGCAGACTTGTTTTGTCGTTTTACCTAACCTAAGGTCCTAAACGATAGTCCATCTTTTATAGGACTGGGCTCGAAAAAGAATCGAAGTCCACAGAGAGTGGGCTTTAGTCCAAGCCCAAAATGTTTGCATAATATAAATGTCTCAATATATTTAATTTTTTTTTTATCATTCTTTTAGTTAGGCTATAGTAATTAGTAAACTTATCCATATATTTTATTTATATTAATATTTAAAATTATTATAAGATAATATTTAAATTTAATAAAATAATAATAATCATAATAATAATAATTTTTTTTTAAACTAATAATAATAATAATTTGTATATGTTATAATATTTTTAAAAAATAAATAAATTAAATAAAATAATATCATCAAAATCCGGATAAAATGCGGACATGTGACTTGTAAGATTAATTAATAAATCACCCAATTGATTTCCATTTTCTAATAATAAGTGATTCAATTATACTCTCTCCGTTTCACAATAACTGTCATTTTAGAGGAATGCACTTAGATTAAGGAAACAATAAATTAGTAATAATTTCAAACCAAATATGTACTCTTAATTTGTCTTTCACCAAAACTCTACCAATAACACTAAGTTAATTAATATTAAGGGTAAATTTGAAAAAAAATCAATTAATGTTACATTGGGTTTGTAAAACGACAATTATATTGAAATAAAATTATTTTTCTAAAAAGATAATTATTATGAAACGGAGGGAGTAATATTTAATGGTATATCTTTCTTGTAAAATAGGAAAGTTAAGATTTTTTTTTTTTTTTTACAAAGAAAGTTTAATAGGCTGAAATAAGTTACACAATAGGGAGTAGACATTTCCTTTAACATCTCTCACTAAATTAATGACAATTTTTTGTAATTTGAAAGACTCAAATTTAAAATATCTAATAATTAGAATTTGAATTCTAATAATTTTTTTCTAATTTTAAATATATTAAAATAATTTAATGAAATTTATTATAATTGTAGATTGGGAATTCAAACCAATAATTATTCCAATTCTTGGACTAAAAATGAATAGAAGACTTGAATTATTGAGTTGAAGTCTTAAATAGCCTCTTTATGAGCTGGATGGCAGTTTCCCAAGCCCTATAACAAAGACCATTGAGCAGTTAAGCCCAGTTTGCTTCACATTGAAATCCCAATCAATTATATTTTCCAACTTCAGGATAATGCTTCAAATTTCAATTATACTAATTACTCAACATATTATTCCTCTTCTTTCTTTTTTTAGTATTGAAAAGGAAAAAATTTAATATCGGTAAAGTTTGAATCCTGACATCTACTTTTAAAATAATCTCATTTTATCATTAGACTAAAACACCAATTATATTATTTATCTTCTTATTTACTAATTTAAAAATTTTTGATTTATCTTTTAATTAGATTAGGGAGATAGATCAATACGATTAAGATTAAAATAAATGGCGAACCGTTAAGAATTTAATAGAAATATTAAGATTTAAATTTAAATTTTCTATATTATAAATTAAATTTTTTATCTGAATCCCATTATATTTTATTTTCTTATCTTATTTTCATGTTTTGAATTAAAAACATGGGGGTAACCCATTACCCCATATGTGTAATGGGTAGACACTTATTTTCAATTATATTATGTGTATATATTTTTATAATTTGTTAATTATATATCATACATCAACAAGAAACACATTGAAAGTGTAAAATTGCTTTTTATTTTATTTTTTGCCAAATTCAAGAAATGATCTTGTTGTCAATTCTTTACTATAATTGGTAAAGGAAAAAACTTACACAATTTCCTTATTATCACCGAAATCTTATTTTATCGAATATCTAATTAAAAAGGTGATAAATCTATTTAAAAACAAGCCTATACTCAATATTTGAGGTGATTAGACAAATTGAAGATAATTTTTTTTCGAAATATATAAATATATACACACAGATAGGAAAATAATACGTATACACTTTAAAATCATGATAATTTTAAAAAGGTACGTTAATTTTTATATTTCACACACATATTATATTACCGATGTGAGAGGCAATTGAAGAGAGAGTTAGCAAAGCAAAATGTAAATATGGTGTTTATAATAATGTACTTAATTAATTAATTTGATAGCCTTATGTATGCATGTTTATTTTATGTTTGTGTGCTCTTATTTCTACTTTTTTACTTTTCTATTATTCATACGCATGCATGATCTAGCCGACATATATGTATATACCGACACTTGCCGCCCTTATTAGGTTCTTAATTAGCAAATTAAGCATATTGTAAATTAATACGATATATGATAAAATTAATAAAAATTTATTGAAATTTTCAATTTAAAATTTTATACTGAAATTTTTTTAATTGTAAAATTGTATAAGATAAAAAAAAAAAAAAAACTATTGTATTTAATGTAAATTTTAAATTAAAAAAAAATTAGATTATTTATGAATCAAAGTAATGAAATTATATTTCAAGATCTGCATTTCATTTCCAATCCCAGAGTGAATCAAATATGCTACAAAAAAATATTAAAAATTTTAATTTTAAATGTAAAAAAATTATATATATTAGTAAACC
>CATKHJ010789124.1:0-24316 GCA_949750685.1 Vernicia montana | reverse complement strand
GGAGTAAAGGAGCGATTTTGTGATTTCCCTAATACCATAAGGGTTAGAGCTCTCCTTTCCTTGTGGATGTTTAAATACTCGCTCTTTATTTTTTTCATCTGTCCCATAAATATGCCATGCTCATGCATTATAAATTGTCATTACTATTCGTCATCTATGAAATCATTTTTCAACAAGTCAAATCAAATTTAAATGCCAAATCGAGATTATTCAAAACCAAAAACCTAATCCCCGAGCCCAAACTTGGTTCGAAGATTAGTGATTTTATCATTGGGTAAATTAATCAAAGATTAATAAATTGGAGTCAAAATGGGTTTTTCCTTAATTTTCCCACTTAAAATAAATTAGGGTGGCGACTCCCAAATCATTTTCAAAAATCAATTTTCTGAGGCGATAGCCGCTTCCAATCGTGAGCACCGAAACTCGTTCCTTAACTTCTCTTAAAAATCACTTAGCCTTTTTCTTAAGGCATTTCCCGAGCGAGGGGAGGGGCGTTCGGGCGAGGCCTTACACCAACCCAAACTCAGTTTTGGACCAAACTACCCTAAATCTGAACCGGGCCAATCCTGTTCCAGACATCTCTACCTAATCTACTATTTCCTCTCCTGCGAATCCTTTTCAAAGGAAGGAAGCTTTCTCTAACCCTAACAAGAGAAAATTCATGGAGAAACTTGAAGTTTTGGAGAGAACCATCAAAACCTTAAAGCACTGCAGTGTGACTTGATTGATATGGATAGCTTAACCCTCTTTCCTAATGCCAAGCTGCCTCCAAAATTCAAAATGCCTGAACTGGAGAGTTTTGATGGAACCTCTTGCCCCAAGACTCATCTGAAAATATATGTGGGGGCAATGCAACCTTTAGGACTTAGCAATGAGCTCCTTGCTCAGTTGTTCTAACAATCCCTAACTAGTGCAACCAAAAGATGGTTTCTTTCATTGGACAAGAGCCAAAAGAGAACATAGGATGATATCTGTAATGCTTTTGTCAAGCAATATCATTACAATACTGAAGTAGATGTCACCCGGCATGATTTGGAAACCACCAGACAACTTTCGAATGAGTCTTTCTCTATGTTCCTTACAAGGTGGAGGGTTAAAGCAGCGCAAATGGTAAACAGACTAGCTGAACAAGAACAAGTGGACATCATTGTCAATAACCTACTTCCAGCCTACCAAGCTCACTTGTTAACCCAATACCTTCCCACCTTCAAAGCTTTGGTTGTGACTGCTTCAAAGATTGAAGATTGCATACAAAGAGAATCATTTCAACCTGAATTCTCCACCACCGATCTGAATAGTGATGAAGAAATTGAACCCGATGACCTTTGAGGCTAAGATCGACATGCCACCTTCCCTTTTAAGCCAAATCCATCACTAAGTGAAAAACAGACTCCACCTCACCATTGTCTAAGTAGCTTGTTATGGAGGAGTTCAAGCTCAACTGATCTGACTTGTCTGAGATTGAATCCAAATCCGAGTCCGTGTCCAAAATCCAAATTTGAGTCTGAGTCCATGTTCAAAGTCCAAATCTGAGTGCGAGTCTGAGTCTATCATTTTTATATTCTTTTTCTATTTTGTACTATCGTCTCCTGTTATAATAAAATATTTATGCTTTTCATGCACTTCTCTTTTCCCATCTTTCTTAATTGTGTCTTAAAAATACAACAAAAAAAAGAGTAAATAAAGTTAAAAAAGAATCAATGAATTTTGGCAAGCATTTACATTTCACCATGAATTGGAAGAATAAAAAAACATGAGGTATTCTTGTGCTTGCATCATCAGCAGCCGCTTCACTAGCTCCCAACCAAAGGATAGTCAAGACAATAGAGAACAACAAGTGGTGATCTCTTCAGTTAGAACAGGCGAAGCTAAAGACAATCCAATGAAGTTACCCATTGCACTTTTGGATAATCAAGCATAACACGTCAACAAAGGGGCAATCCCAAAAGGACCTGATATCCCCATAAGGTTTCCCTCTAGACCAAGACCTCAATGGAAAGGTCTAGACAAAGGTCAAAGCCCCAAGATGAAGGAAAGTAGTAGCCCAAATCATGATGGATTAATTTTTTGCCAAAATTCATTGATCAGCTAGCTAAGTTGAAAACCCGAAAGGGCGGCTTAGGCAGAAATTAGAGCAAGCTTGTCGAGTTGAAAACCCGAAAGGGCGGCTTGGGCAGAAGTTAGAGATAAAAAAAAAAAGAAAAAAAAAGCTAAAAAAAAAGTCATCCTAGTCCAATCATTTTGTCTCTTATGTCCTTATCTCACATTTAGGGCATATCTGATCCTCCGGCTGATCCTTCATTAGGGACTCACCTTCCGAATCATCTTCTGTCAGTCCATCATGATCATGTCTTCCATATCATCTTTTTTCATCATCTTTCTAAGTTATCATCTTTTGTCAATCTGTCACGTTGCCATTATCATTCATTAATGGTATATCCTTCCTGTCATCTGTAATGCTGCCCTTATCATTCATTAGGGGTATATCTTTCCTGTCATCCATCACGTTGCCCTTATCATTCATTAGGGGTATATCCTTCTTGTTATCCGTTACATTGCCCTCATTCAATAGGGGCATATCCTTCCTTTCATCTGTCACGTAGCCTTTATCATTCATAAGGGGTATATTCTTAAGGTCGTTTGTCAAAGTCTTTTATCTCAAAAGCTAAATAGCTCCTATCATCAGTCAAGGGGCACGTCTTCTGAGTCGTTATCCAAAATCAATCCAATGTCTCCCCCAAGAGACCTGTCACTCTAAGAGTCTATTTGATCTCAAACAATAAGATAAGTTGTGTTTATCTTTTTCATAAATCTTGCTACAATAGCAAAATCATACAACTTCCCCAATACCTTTCAAAAGGTCCAACCTACCATCCTTTCAAACCTAAGTCTCCTTGGAAAAATCTCATATTCTAAGAGCCAACCCCACCAAAAATTTCGAGTCTCTCAAGACTCATGATCCTTAAAGCCCAGTCTCCTTAGCAAAGCCAGAGTCAAGCCGTGACTTCCAAGACCTATCATCCTTAAACTGATTAAAAAGGGCCCGAACCAGTCAAAGCCCATCCCATGCTTCTTTAGCAAATCATACCATCCTTCCAGATCCAAGCAAAATCAAAAGGCAAGCCAACTGGTCAAATCACCTTCAAAAGCCATGTCCAAAGGCAAACTTTTAACAGATGGGTCACATAAAAGCCAACCCCCAATCTTCTCCTTTGAAAAGGCCAAACCTGACCAAGCCTTCCTACCTAATTTTTTATGAGGCCAAATCTAACTGAGCCTTTCCCACCTGAACTTCTCCGAGGTTAAACCTGACCTAACCTTCCAAAATAACATTCTGAGGCCAAATCTGACCAAACCTTCTCACCTAATCTTCTCCAAGGCTATACCTGACCGAGCCTTCCACCCTAATGTCCTTTGAAGTCAAACCTGACTGAGCCTTCCAAAGACCAAACCTGACCTTCCATAATGATTTTCTCCGAGGCCACACCTGACCGAGCCTCCCAGGATAACTTTCCAGGCCATATCTGACTGAGCCTTCCAAGGGCCAAACCTAACCGAGCCACTTTTCATCATCCTTCCAAGAATGACCTCATCCTCCAAGGCCAAAACCTGACCTAGCCTTAACTTCTTCCTAAATCCGAATAAACGAACCACTTTTCATTATCCTTCTAAAATGGGGGCACCCTCTCTCCCAAAAGATCAGCACTCTCCTACCAAGTTGACTCTTCGCAGGTTCAAGGTACCCAATTCATAACTTTGTATATTTAGATGCATTTCACACTAAACAAGTTGCTAATCAGAGCTCCCGAGTCAAGAAGGATCATTAATTCGAATTCCATTAGTCAAGACGAATCCAATCTGAATCCCTGAATCAAGAAGTCATAGGGTCCTTCACCTAAACAAATCAATCTATAATCAGACCCATCCTAGGATAGCCTTAGGATCCAAACCTAAAATCTGAATTAGGTTTTCAACTTTAAAATCAGACATATCCTAGGATAGCCCTAGGATCCAAACCTTAAATCTAAAATAGGTTTTCTCTTCTATAATCAGACCTATCCTAGGATAGCCTTAGGATCCATACCTTAAATCTGAATTAGGTTTTTCCTTCTATAATCAGACCCATCCTAGGATAGCCTTAGGATCTTTTACCCAAGCAGACCGAGAATATCACTTTAATTCCAGATTTACCCAAACAGACTGGAATATCACTTCATCCACCCATGAATGTCTAGCAATGATCACCTAGATATCCCTATGGTTTCTTTTCCATTTCCTTATCATCCTTCACCCAAACATGTCCAAATACTGACTTAGACATCACTTTGGTTCTTTTTTTCATTTCTCCTACTCAGGTTTACTATCATCAGAATCGCCTTAAAGATAAGATAATTCTGATGAGGGGGTAGCTATGAACTCTTAATTTTTCACCCCCCCCCCCCCAATATGCATTTGAACTTTAGAGGCACCTAGGCTTAGTAAACAAACCTTCGGAAGCCGAAATCGCTAAAAATCACCAAAATCTCAAAAACTGAGAATCCGAGCCTCGGGACCTGGGACCCATCCCTCAAGCCTCTAAATCACCCTTATATTATCTGGGATTGAATACAAAGCACAACGCAATTGGAATCACAAAAAACAGAGTTGAAATAGGTCAAAACGGCGAAACCGAGTGTCAAAGACTAAACGGTGACCGCACAAGGGCCCTTTGTGACCGCACATGGGCTGTGCTGAACCGTAAAGCCCTTGTGTGGTTCAAAATTCCTTCTGTATGGTCATGAAGCAATTTTTTTGGTCATCATAGGCTCCTGTGTGGTCCAGAAACACTCCTTTGCGGTTACAGAAGGCTCCTATGCGATTTTGAGCATTAGAATGCCAAATCCCAAATCGAAACTTCATGGTTTTTGCCTCCAACCTTCTCCCTATATAAATGAGACCCCTCTAGCTCATTTTCACACTCAGAGCTTGCTCACACATCCCTTGGCTTGCTTGATTAGCCTTTGCATCAAGCGAGCCATCCCCCTAAGCTTGGTCCGAAAAAAACGAGCTCTCCGGTTTCTTTTATTTCTTGCTTTGCTATTGCTCCTTGCTTTTGCAAAGCGAGATTGGGTTGCGACTTCCTAAGTCAACCTGCCGAGTCAAAAGTGCCATGCCGTCTGGGGCAAGCTATCTGAGGCAAGTCCGCCGCCGACCGAGACAAGTCTCTGCCGACCTAAAGTCGCTCAAGCGCAAGGTAAACTTCTTTTTCTTTCTCTTTTCATTTTTTTTATTTTTTTTATTTTTTTTTATTTTTTTATTTTTTTTTCTTAGTTATTTAATTAAATTGGTTTATTTAGGTTGTTAGTTAATTAAAATCTGAAATAATTAATCCAACTTAGTAAATCAATTAGGTTAACTAATTAATCAACCCACCTTTTAATCAATCAATCTGAAACATGATAAAAGGCTCAGACTAAATAAACTCCCTCCGTAATAAAGGGAAACTACGTGGATTTAGATTCCCATTCAAAGGGATATGTAGGTATGCTTGTCTAAAGCATCAAATCCAATTAAAATAAACTTTCCTCCTCTTTCACCTTCTTCACAGAGTTTAGGTTTTGTGTTTTCATTGCTTTCTTTATTTAATTTTGTTATTACTTTATTTTAATCATAGTTCATGCATATTTAATTGTTCATACATTTGTAATTGTTCATGAAATTTATTTTAAGCCATTTTGTATTAAACTTGCCAAACTAATAAAAATGAATCGAAAATCTAGTCCCCGAATCCTCTTTGGTTTCGAGGCTAGTGTACTTTTCCTTTGGGATAATAATTGGAGTCAAAATGGTTTTTACTTTATATTTTCTCAAATAAAAATAAATTAAGGTGGCAACTCCTAATGCACTTTTTCAAAATCAACCAATCTGAACCTGAAGGTTCCATCATGAGTTCAAACCCGAATGAGCATTTCGATTCCCCTCTAGCAGATCGGACCGATACTAGGGCGAGGCCTCATAGTAATGCCCATTATAGTGTCATCACACCCCTTAATTTTCCCTCTGTATGAATTTGATTTGTGGAACGTTAGTGGTAATGCCCGTTACATAAATGGTAACTGTAATACCCCAGACATCAACTTATAGTAAAGATCCTCAAGTATGGATGAGATTGCATGATGGTAAGATTAAGGATCGTTATTGATGAGGACGAAAAGGAAGAGAATGGTTAAGGAGCTTCTGTTAGACTTTTATACAAGTTCTAAGAAAAAGAAACAAGGAAGGAGATAGTTTCTCTTTTGAAATCTATGATGACATTTAGGATAAGTTCAGTGATGAGTCAAGGTATTACGAAGGAAAGTGATACGAGATAGAATTAAAAATGATAGAAATGATGAAATACATGACATAAAGAGGAATATGTATTAGTTAAGTGATAAAAAATTTTAGACAGATAGATGATTTCTGTTTAGATGAAGACAAAGTCGAGCAAAGGTTTAGACTGTAATTAGATTTTAAAACTTAGAGGATATTCTAAGTTGTATGAAACCAAGTGTATGCATGATTAAGTTTAAATGTACAAGCTCAGTGTAAGTGTTTAATGGATGAGATTTGAACTATTGTTTATATGTGTAATGTGAGTTTAAGATTTAAGAATTGTATAAGAGTGTATACATATTAAAGTTTAAGTTATTGCTTATGAGTTTCAATAGTATGTGTACGAGTATGGATGGTTAAAGTTATATGTTTACTAGTTTAGCATACCAATGAATGATTGATTCCATAATCATTTGATTCTAAGAATTAAATGGAAGTCGAGCCATGATTTTTGATAATTTTTATTGATTCATGCATGTGACAAAGGGTTTTAGATGCATACCTTTATTAGAAATTGGTTTGAGCAAAATTAAAGTAAGTTCTTAAAGTTGGAAGTGAGAAAGCAAGGGAAAAGACTTTGATCTATGTTGTAATGCTCGTTACAATTTTGTAATGCCCGTTACTAAAGTGTAACGCCCGGTTACAGAAGTGTCACGAACTTGAATTCAACAGGTAACGCTCGTTACCAATGCATAACACTCGTTACCAATGCATAACGCCCATTACATGACAGTCACACCCGTGAATTTCCTTTTTGTCAAAAATTGATATTTTTGGACCATCAATGGTAACGCTCGTTAGATGTCAAGGCCAATAAATATAGGGGTGTCGGCCCAAGTTGATTGTTAACCATTTTCTCTCACTTCTAAACATTTCCAGACACTTTTTCAGCTAAAGTTCTTCATTTTTCTCCCAAGATATCTCAATCTAACCTAGATACCTTCCATTCTTTCAAGTTAAACACAAGATCTCAAGAGAGATTCAAGTGAGGATTCTCTCCTTTCTTCTTTCTTTGGAGAAGTATTGGTTAGAGAGCAAGGGGTAATTCTTAAGGTAAGCCTCTAATCCTTTAAATAAATTTCATATAGGTTTAGTTTAATTAAGGTTTAATCATAAGTTATGAGTTTGATTGATAGAATTTATAGTGTTTATAGCAAGAGATGAGCTTGATTCCTAGAAACCCTAAGTGTAAGAGAACTCTAAGATTAAGTTTGGGTTTTATTTGGCTATAAGACATAGATGGTTAGCAAGGTATAAGAAATATAAATTCATGATTTGATTTGAGAAATCAAGTTATATGGTTAGGGTTTCATGGAACGTAGTTGATATATGATTTGGAATTTTATGTGTAAGTGAAGTGAACTAAGAAATTAATGAGCTACATGCAAGATTAAAGTGAATTGAGTTTAATTAAAAGGTTATAGCAATATGAGCTTCGTTTTTGTTTGATGTGAGAGAGAAAGCTTTCAAGAAAGAGTATACAAGTGATCTTTTTGTCTAGGTGAGTGAAAAATATACTATTATTCTTATGTTTAATACCATAAGACTCTTGAAGCCTATATTTATTGCTAAAACCACCCATGTGATTATTGAAATCTCCTTCATAATAATTATTTGTTCATTTATTGAAACTCTTTCTTATGAAATCACGAGTATTAATCTATTTGTATATTGAATTCCTTTCATATGAGACCATTTATATTGACTCATTTGAATATTGAATTCCTTTCATATGAGACTATATATGTTGAACCAATTGTTATAGAAGTTCTTTGATAAGAACCATGAGCTATTGAAGTTACTTGTATGAGATTATGTGAAACCATATGACCATTGTGAATCCTAATATGTGATTATGTGAACCCATGATATGTGAAGTAGAAATCACCAACTGATGTGGGTAATACATCATACTGTGTATACACGGGATACCCTCAAATAGAGTATATTATCTGGACCCTAGCTAAAAGGGGTTTATAGGTCCTATTCATGGAACCTTATTAGTTTTATGTTGTATATGTGATGTGGGGAACATGCATAACCTAACCTCTATTCCTAACTTTTATATAAAGAGCATGCGTAACCTAGCATCTGCTCTATATATGTGATAAGGGGAGTACTCCACTCCTAATGATATTGATTTTAGTTAAGTCTTATTAATTGACCTTGCAACCTAATTGTTCTATATGGCATTTGTATCCAAGCTTGATATGATCTAATTGCCATTGACATTGCTCCATTTTTTCATATACCACTTGATATTGATATAATGTAACCATTTGTTCTCTCTCTCTCTCTCTCTCTCTCTCTCTCTCTCTCTCTATATATATATATATATATATATATATATATATATGAAATGAGTACCATTCTTGTAAGCCAATTTTGAATACCTAGCCTCACAAGTATGGTAGTATATTCTTTACTCACTGAGATTTCACATTAGTTTATGGATTATGTTTTTTAGGAAAGCAGTAGGATACTCAAGGTTGACTCCTCAAGTCCTTTTTCATCTCTTGAGGCTTACTGATCAATGTAATTCTCCATTTTGCTATATGTATATGTTTATGTTCCAAAGGTCATTTTAGAGCTCTATGGATGTAAAGATGATACATCTGATTTTGTTATGTGAAAATAGGAATAAAGTAATGAATCTGATAGAGATTTGTATATATAATGAAATTTATGAATTTGATATTAATATGTAAATAATAAGAGTTTAAAAGATAAGAGTGATATAAATGGAAATGTGCTAAGCTTATATGTGTATTGAATGTGTACTTTGAATATTGAATATGAGTATGAGCATAGGAGAATTTGAGATTTTATGTATTGTCGTGAGGTTAAGGTTGGTATTGGAAGTGTATGTTATTTGCAGGTTGTGATCTTGGGATTATAGCTAAGTTTTAACTGATACCATGCTGGATTTTCATTGGATTGTCAGTAAAAAATTTACTATCATATTTCTATTTGAAACCTTTAAGGCTTATAAGGCCTTCTTTCATTATTCAAGCTACCATGATCAAGTTTATTGTAATACCAAGCTTTCTTATTGATTAATGACCTATATTGATTGTTGATCTTAATATTTGTTCATGTAAGGTCATTATTCTTTTTCAAACTTCTATGCCCATATGTCATTATGTGAACTAAATCTATATTTGATTCAAGATTTATGTTGAACCCTATTAATTGTTCATCCAATTAGTGATGATTCTATTATTTGATCATTTGAACTATGTGAATACTTGAAATCCATATGTATAAGGTCCATACTATTTTCCTCATCAAATTATTGATACTCTTATTCCATGCAATTATAAGAACCATTTAAGATACGTTAAAGCTTATAAAGCTTATATATATATGTTCCAAACTTACATGTACATCCAAGACTATATTTATTGTTAAACTACCATGACTATGTGACTAAACCAAGAGTATGGAAACCATGTATATGAACCAGTTGTCATTTGACATCCCTTTTCATGAGAACTATATGAACCACATGAACCAAGAAACATGAAACATAGATCTCAGACTGATGTGGGTAATACATCAAACTATTTGCACATAGGATTTATGATTACAGTGATATAGGAGCATGTTCATAAATGAACCTATACTTCAGGTATGCTATTATCACGCTCCGATTCTAGAAGGCGTGATGGTCCTAGGGTATGGGTAGGCGTAAGGCCACTGAAAACCCGTATAACCCAATCAATAATCAACCTAGATCAAACTGAGCAATTTCTATTATAATCATACAATCATTCTTAAGATAACAATATTATCAATATCAATTCCTTAACAATTACATTTCATTATACGTTCATTATCAGAATATCCAGCTCAATACACTTCCACTATCAGTATACAATAATGAATCACATAGGATTCAGTGAAAGATGATTAATTAAAAGAATAAAGAGATTTTATACATGGATCAATTGATTCCTCAATGGAATATGACTATGAGAACAATTTATCGATAAGAGTATATTGAGATTTCAATTTGAAAACCATTAGTTTAGGAAAGGATTTATTTTTGAGAAAATATCAATATATGGAAAGTGAATACTTCTACAGTGTTTAATGAAATACAGTTGAATACTTGCAGTCAATGGTCATAGTAGACTAATGGTCTCAATGAAGGTATTCAATATTAATAATTAGGCCAAAGGCCTCGATAAAGAATTTAACAACTATTTATATATATATATCATAGATCTCATTTAAAGAATTAACTCAAACAATTATTTCATTACAGTAAAGTAAGATTTTCAAGGTACTTACTTTAAGATTTTCAAGGTACTTACTTTGAATTTCTTAGCTCCTAATATAAACTTTTAGTATCCTCGGTAGTGACGCTTTTCAATCTCCAGAGCATATATCTCTTTAGGTTCTACGTTGAACCATATCCTTGAAGATTTCATGAAAATCTTGGTGGAGAGCACAAGGATCGGCCATATCTTGGAGAAAATGGCTAGAAACTTCTTTTATTTGACTAATAATAGACTTAAGACATTTTATACCAATTTGGATAAACTTCAATGAAATGGATGGTGGAAAGTTACTATGAATAATCCATTGGCCAATATTTTTTTAGCCAAATTTTTTTATTTACAATATTTATTAATATATGGATAAATATGACCATTTTTTTATGTTGGGAAATTTTCATGAAATTTCCTTAATTTTATGTTAATTTGACTAATTAAATGGTGGGGTCCATTTCATTAATTCAATTTTGACCATTCTTTTCCATACCACTCAAATTATTTTTTTTTTCCTTCTATCACCATAGTGGGTCGGCCATGTTTATACATGGTTAAGCCTCACACTGTATTTCATATATTCCTATACAATTAATTTTTCATTTCGACAGCTTTTATGAAATGACCGTTTTACCCTTCTTTTATTTTATACCTTGTTGTAACCGATAGTGATGTAGTTCATTGACTTTATTTCATTAATCATATTCATAACATTGTTATGAATTCATATATACCATAATATCACAGAAGTAGAATTAATTTAAAGAAAAAATTTATTTGCATTTAACCGGGTTCTATTTGAGTTCCTATTGATCTCGTTATCTCAATAACCATTTAATTTGCCTTCCAATGGTATTACTGTTAATACCTGGAAATTGATGAAATCCAGGATATTACAATATTGATAATCCTCACATAATAAATCCACCTGCATCCCTCTCTTACACATATTGACTTTCACACCCAAGCTGTCCAAAAGCATTCTCCATGTAAATAATTTCAGCTTGTTTGGAATATTCAAACTCCATACCTTTTTCCAAACTGAAGCTTTAATATTTGGATGGAATGATGGTAAATTGTTGTTGTGGGTCTGCTTATTAGCTAAAATTTATTGGGCTATTTGATAATCACTTTTACTAAGTAGTTTCCATTGCTAGTAAAGTGCCATACCAATCCATCCTCTAAGCTCATAACACTTATTGGAATTGCTATGATATCCATAGCATCATCTTAAACATATAGCTCTGTTACTCGTTCTTTGTCCCAAACCTTTTCCTCCTCCTGGTTAATCAGCTGAGAGACCCAAGGCATAATATCATCATTGCCATCTTTGCACACTGGTTTTAAAGGGTATTTTTTAGGTAGCCATGGATCATTGTGACAGTTTATCATGGAACCATTGCTTACCCTCCATCTGAGGCCTGCAGTAAAACCTCCCTTCCTTCTAAAATTCTTTGCCATGCCCAAGATGGATTTGCTCCTGCTTTGCCTTTTTCAAATAATATTTATTTATAATATCTTCCTTTGAACACATGTTCCATTAAAGAGCCCTTTTGTACACACAATCTCCATCCATTCTTAGCATGCAATGCTAAGTTGAAAGCTTTAATTTCTCGAAAGCCCATACCAGCCTCCTTCTTCTTACTCAATAAAGTTTTTTCCCTTTGTTTTTGCGAGCCCCACTAATACTAAGACATCATTTTGTTCAAATCCTTGCACAAACCTAATGGAAGTTTAAAGCACTACATTGTATACACTAACATTGCCATTGCCAATGTTTTTAGTAAAACCTCCTTTCCTCCTGGACATGATAATGTCTCCTACCAACCAAGGAGCTTGCTTCCAACTTTCAATTTGATCTCTGCAAAGGTTGTTTTTTGGAATTTGAAATAGTAGATGGTAGAACGAGATTCTTATATTGTCCTCCCATGTTAATTATCCCCATCCTATTGTACTTCCTCCAATTTCTTAGTGTATTCTTGCTAAAGAAAAGCGATGGTTTAGCAAAATTCACCTTTTAACCATTGGCTTTTTTGTACAAATCAAGGATCTCTTTTAGCTTATCACAATTCGCTTCTTGAGCACGATAAAACACCAAAGAATTATATGTGAACAACAAGTGCGATATTGTTGGACATCTTCTCACTATTTTAAGCTTTTATATTCCTCCCTCCATCTCAACTTGATGCAGTAGATTAGAAAAACCCAAACGGGGATAAGGGATCTCCTTGTCGTAATCCCCTTGATGGATGGAAATACCTAAAAACTTCTCCATTGAGCACCATTGAATACAATACGGTTGACAAACATTCCATCAACCATTTAATCCACCGATATGCAAAGCCCAGCTTCTTTATCATATGCTTCAAAAAGGGCCATTCAATTCTATCATATGCTTTCATCATGTCAAGTTTCACAGTCATGTCTCTTTTTCCTTTTTTACTTCTGGTTTTTAGATGGTGCGTTAAGTCATGGGCAACCAGAATATTGTCCAATATCAACCTTCCACTCACAAAGGCACTTTGTGATGGACTAATGATATAAGGCATAATTCTCTTCAATCTATTAGTCAAGAGTTTGGATATTATTTTATAAAATATCGAGCATAGGCTTATAGGTCGAACCTGTTGCATAACTCGCACTTATGTGATTTTTGAAATTAGAACAATTCTAGCATAATTGAAACTCTTAAGTAATTGCTAGTTCTGGAAAAGCCCTTAACTACGTTGCATATCTCCTCACCCATTACTTACCAATATGCCTTAAAAAAACTTCCATGTTAGTCCATCTGCTCCTAGTGCCTTAGAGGTATTGATTGAGAACGTCGCATGTTTGATCTCTTTAGCTGTTATAGGCTTGATTAAATCCAAGTTCATACTTCGAGTCACTCTCTTCCTTATTCCCCTTGAAACCACATTGAAATTAGATGGATTGTCTGAAGTAAATAGTTTTTGAAAGTATCTGACCGCAATTGACCCAATAATTTATCCTCTATCACCCAATCCCCTACTTCATCTTCCAATCCTCTAATTAAATTCCTATCTCTGCATTGTTCAGTTTTAGCATGGAAGTAGGTCGTGTTCTTATCACCAGCCTTTAACCATTCTTGTTTTAACTTTTGCTTCCAAAATTGTTCCTGTCTACACAGTTCACCTTCAAGCTCTTTTTCCAATTTGTGGACTTGTGACATATCCATTGCACTATTCCCATCCTTATTTGCTTTTAATTCCATCTTGAGTTACTCTATTCTGACCTTCACATTATTAGGCTTTTGAATCTTCCATTGCACCAAATCTTGCATGCATTTCTTTAGCTTAGATAAGCACCTAAACATAGTCGATTCATTAAATCTCTTTTCCCATGCCATTTTCACCACTGCCATCGCCTCTTTATCTCCTACCCATCGACTATCAAAATGGAATTGCCTCTTCTTTTTTATGTTGAGTTGGCAAGGAATCAATCAAAATCAGTCTATGATCCGACCCCAGCTCATCAAGGTGTAAAACAATAGTTTGCGGAAATATTGTTCTCCAACCAACAGTTGCTAATCCTCTATCAAGGCGTTCTTGGATGTTCTCCTCTTATGTTCTTCTATTGTTCTAAGTGAACAGGTGCCCTTGATAATTTAAATCCCACAATTCCATATAGTGCATGAAGTTTATCATTTGTTCAATTTTCCACTCATCATAAAGCCTATCTCCTTCTCTCTCCTCTACACAAGTAAGGCATTAAAATCACCAAAGACAATACAAGTTGGCTTCAACGTATTCCTCTCCTCCACCAACTTGGAAAATTGTTGTTCTCTTGTTATATCATCACATGAAGCATATATAGCTAATCCATCCCAATTTGTTTCACCATTATAGATTTTCACCCTAAAGTGAATGAAGAAATTATCGCTTCTTACAATATGGACATCTAAACTCTCTTTCCAAGCAAGCACTGAACCACCCGATAAACCATTAGGTTCTACCGTGAACACATTCCTCCACCTATTACTTCGACAAATGGCTCTCACCACATCATTACTATTTTTTGTTTCCATTAAGAACACCACCTTTGGAGAATGAGATTGACAAATCTCTTTAAAGTGGTAGAATGTCAAGGGGTTCGCACACCTTGGACAATCCAACTGATGATCTTCATATTTGGCTTTTTGGCCAATTTGGGTTGGCTACCTCTACCCTTTCAGAATTAGGCTTTGATTCTTGAACACACGCATACTTCTCTCCCCCTTCCTCATGTTCTCCATTGATTCTTTTATTCCCCATCCCATCATTTCTCCCTTCCTCACCCTTCTTTGCTTTATTGTTCTGCTATGAATGTTCGGCATTCAATCTCCTAGCCATCTCTTTCATTTTTATTTTTTGTTTTGGTCCATGGTGCTACTAGGACCCATAACAAACTGTGGGCTGCTTTCTTTTAGTTCATTCTGATTCTCTATTTTTTTTTTTTTTTTGGTTAATAATTGGGCTTTGCATTTTAAAATCTAAGGGGCCCATATTGCTACTTAGCCCAAGTAAAGGGATGTCTTTAGCTTTAAACACCCTTTCCTTTTCTTCTCCCATCCTCTTAATGACCACAATATCACTATCTTTAAGATCTTGTAATCTTGTTCCATGATCATTGCCCACAAATCATTTCTTCTGGCTTCCCCCCTCATTATTTTTAATGATCATAATCCCATGATTTTCTACACTTTCCTTATCTACTATTGCCATCTCTTTCTTATTGTTCCCATGTACTATCGCCTCCAACAGTGCCACTGATTTTGTACAAAACCACCCACTGACTTTCCTAATTGAGTTAATCTTTGCCCATTCCTTCAACGATGAGTTGTTCTAGTTGCCGGAGAATGATTTTTGATCTACTATTTTTTGTTTCGGCATTCGGTTTCTATTTTCAGTGCTATTTTTCTTAGGATAAGGTGCAAATATTCAAAGAATGATGTCACATAGGACTGACAAAGGGCCCCACAAATAGAAAAGACAGTAAAAGAGAGAGGATGTTAACATATGGGGCACGATAATAGGTTTTGGAGACGTGAGGTGCATATTTGCCCCTCGAAAAATATAAAGGGTCTATCTGCACTTTATGGTAAACATCAAGGGTATATTTACACCTTATCCCTTTTTTCTTTTATCATCACTTCCTTCTTCCCATCCTATTTGGTCTGCCCTCATCCAACCTCCAAATTTGGATGTTATCTCTAAATTATGCAACTCATTTTGACACTTTTGGAAGCAATTTTTTTCTTCGTGCCCAATTCTTCCACAGTAATAACAGAATAATGGTAGATTTTCATATTTGAAATCTACCCAATGAGACTCCCCTACCGCATTGGCTATTCTTATTCCTCTCTTTAGTGGCTTTTCAACATTCATGCTCACTCTGACTTTAATGATGATGCCTACTCCCCCTCTTACTGTGTACAATGCAGTCTCCAGTACTGTGCCTATATGAGCCCCAATTTTATTTCCATTTGTTGTGTACAACAATATGCAAGTAATCCCCACAACTGTACCATAAAAGTTTCATGTTCCAGTGGTTTATAGTTGTTCTCCTAGTCTTTATCCCACCTTCTTAACAAGAGCAACTGGTTTTTAAATAACAAAGGTCCATTATTTAGGATTGTGCATTTCAACCTCATATGAGAATAATAATTGCAGCCATCCCTCCCTATCTTCCCTTACTTCGAGTCTTTGGGGCTATCCGCATGCTATTGACATAACATTCTAGACCAGTGTTTTGTTAATTGGTTTATCTGTTATCAGTCTTCCCATCAAACTTAATTCACATTCTTGTAAACCCGTTGAGATATTTTCCTCATTAAAGAGAATAACTTCTTCACCCTCCTCTTTGTCTCTATTTTCTGCATTAGGTGTTTGTCCAATGCCTTCCATATCCACTCATTCTAAACCACTACACTTCGCTTGGTAGATAACCAACAAAATATTGCTAGAATCACACACAAAGGTGAATAACAAATAGGAAAACTGTATATGTTCCTTCAAGGGAAGAAAATGCTATACTAGTTTAACCTAGAGATAAAGAGCCTCATAGAGAGGATTAGATTGTTTAATCTAAATTGATTGAATAGTACAATTTACCCTACTCATTATCGATTTATTAATTATTCGTATGTATTTTTTATTCGAATGAAAGATTAGAATAAATGATATGTAAAATTGAATTGAATAGTACAAATTGAATTGTGAACGGTACAATATTAATAATTTATAAAAAAAAATATTTATTTTAATCTTATAAATTTAATTTTACGAAATTTCAATATAATTATATTAAATTTTATTATTTGTAAATAAACTTTTTATTTAAATTTATTTATACCGAAAACACATATGTCTGTTTGGTTTAGTGATGGTGGTCAGTAGTCAGCAGTTAGTGGTCAGTGATTAGAAAACGCTAACAATTACAAATTTTAACTTTCAGCATTTCAGTTATAATTTTAAATTATTGATCATTGAATTTATCAAACATTTTTCATTAGCGATTGAAAGTTCAAATGCCAAATACTAATTTTTAACCGCTAATCTAAACGGCTCAACTCTCCCCCGTAAACCCCTCACACTCTCCCTCACCGAAATCCTTGGTATTCGAGAATTAGAGGCCAGAGGGTCTTTATTGGAACCGCATACTGAAAGCCACCTCATCATATTATCCCTCTTATAGGTTCCTCAAGCTAATGAGACTCTCTAATTAGTGGGCTAGATTTTTTTAATTTTTTTTAATACATATTTTGTGTATGAATTGGATTGCGGGTCTTACTTTATAAAAGAAATTGCATGTTAGACAGAGTGAATCTTTCAAAATTTAATATTTTCTAAATTCATATCTGGCAATGAATAGCTCTAATAGTACTATTTGTTTATTTTACTAAGAGTGAATTTTTGTTAAATTTATTTTAGAATTTTATTCAATCTAATCCAGAGTCAGAATCTATCAATTTGTGGTCAAACTGCATTACTCTATTCACGTGGCATTCTCTAGGCTTCAAGAATGCCAATAATGAGGGAGTAGGCATTACCCACTCATTTTCCAAGTTTCAAGTTGCAAACGCATAACTCATTGTGTTGTTACCATTCAACTAATTACAAAATATATCCAATCAAATAGATTGGATTGTCCTTTGTACTGTGACATTTAATTTTAATGTTAGGTAAAAGGACATCTCTCTCTCTCTCTCTCTCTCTCTCTCTCTCTCTCTCTATATATATATATATATATATATATAATTATTGTATACAAGTAGAACCAAAATTATTTAATATGGTTCAAGAGTCACCATATATTCAAGTTAACTGTTTTTCTCATTTTTAGTGTTTTTGGTTCAATCCACTCATAAAGACCCATGAGCTACCAATTTAGTTCATTCAGAAAAAATGTGAAGGGTTTAGTTTAGTGGTTGTAATTGCTATGGATGCTTAACCGTGAATAATTAAATGTACCAATTAATATTTAAAATAATTAAGTGTTAAATTTAGCGGTCCGAATCTTAATTTTTTTATTTTTAAAAATCATTTAATTCAATAATATAAATATATAAATATTTAAAATATAAATATTTTGTATATTAAACTATAAAATAAAAATATAATTATTGTTATTATTTTTGACATAATCTCTCTCTCTCTCTCTCTCTCTCTCTCTCTCTCTCTCACACACACACACACACACACACACACACACACACACACACACACACACACACACATATATGCTTTCATAGAGGGCAAGGGCAGGGTATATGCCGACAATAAGTTCAATGGCACTAGGAGTCTGGGTTCACTCATGAAAGGAAGATTCTAGCGGTAAAGTAAAGAAAATCCTCCCTTCTTGCTTCCTGAGGTTACGTCCCCTATCATCTTTCATTTGAAAAAGTTCAATTTTGGGCGAAAAGTCTAACTCTTGAAACATACTACAGGCTCAAACCTACTTTCATTTCGAATCAAGAGATATATAAATAGACACATCCCATTGATAAAAAAAATACGCTTAAAATACCATGTGTATATATATATATATATATCTCTAAAATTTTAGCTACAAGACTGGCTCTAAAAATTAAAATATAAACCTACTTTATTTTGATCATATTGAGACTCGGATCCACCATGATCATCCCTTTTTTTTTTTTTTTTTTTTGAAAATAAGATAATATCATTAATAGATATCAGAAACTATAACATAAAGAAAGCAGAGTCTCAACTATTAAATTCTGGCATAAAATTAATTGCTATTTCTAAGGCACGTGTCACTTGATTCGTATATCTATTTACAAATTTAATAATTAAACTAGAAACTTATTTCTTTAATTCTCAGTAATTTTCAATAATCAAGTCAAAATTAGAGTTCAGCTATTGTAAATTATTGACAGCCCATAATTTTGCACAAACAGCCTTTAGAATTTCTAATTATACAATTCATACTTATCTTATTTTATCTCTTTAAGATATTCAAAATTTCATATACAGACTAAGATTTATTTTTCCATGATCATCCTTATTAAAAACTCAAATGTTAAACATTAATTCTTAGCTTACTTAAATTTAAACACTCTAAATTGTTTTTCAAAATTATGGGTTTATCTCTAAATCCCTCTTCCAAAAAAAACAAGGGGGAAAAAGAAATTCAAAGTTAACTATGTTTTTTTATTTTAATTAAACTTATAGTATCATAAGCTAACTTTTATGTACATTAATAAATTTACTTCTTGAGTCTAACACAGAAAATATTATATACAAACTCACTCTGCCTTGGATCCAGATTGGCACGGCTAACTAAAATATATAAAACTATCCAATGATTTGATATTTTTATTAAAATTTGGTTTAAGGATTCATAATTTTTAGTGTCACGACCCGATTCTAGGGGTACGTGACCGGCACTAGGGCACGAAAAAATTTAAGGCTTTTAAAGCCCGTAATCAGCCTGACCTGTCTAATTAATAGAGAATCTACAAAAGATCATAACTCGAGGGCTATGGGCCCATCTACCAACAGAACCTATGTACAATATCATAATAAAATCACTCGGCTATAATCTCAATAATATCATCATCACACTAGGTTTTTGTTTAGTAGAGAATCTGATCAATTCATAATACAGACAACCAGATATTAAAACAGAAATATTAATAAAGATACAAATTCCATCTATCGTAATTGCGAAATCTAGAGTTTATAACAAAATACATAACTTTAAAATTAAGATAAATTCCACTGCTGGAGAAGATGGCAGGGAAACATAATAATAATAACTGTTAGGCTCATCCTGCAACCTGAAAAAAAAAATAAGGAGACGGGAGTGAGCACCTCAACTCAGTAAATGATACTAACCAATATACAAACCTGATACTCTAATATCAATCTAGTATTAATGCTCAAACAACGTGCCATACATACAAATAATCACGTAATCATACAAAGATGGGAATTAGTCCACAAAAACCACACTAAATCTCAATCTGGGAAGCCGATCCCCCTATCCAAGATCTCTGAATCCAAGTACTGTCTCTTAAAATCCAATACATAGGGCCGCAGTCATCCTTGGCCTAAGCCATACAGCGCTGACTTAGTAAATGATATTAACCAATATACAAACTTGGTGCTCTAATATCAATCTAATATTAATGCTCATGCAACATGCCATACATACAAATAATCATGTAATCATACAAGGATAGGAATCAGTCCACAGAAACCACGCTAAACCTCAATCTGCGGAGCCGATCCCCTATCATGGCTCTCTGAATCCAAGTAGTGTCTCTTAAAATCCAATACATAGAGCCGCAACTGTCCCTGGCCTAAGCCATGCAGCGCTAACCCGATTACCAACAGAGCTGAGTGATGAGCAAGCCAGCAGCCGTCATACACCAGTCATAGCTCATCAATCACAATCATCATCATATCATAATCACAATCCTAAGTGGTCCTATGTCATCCCAATCACATCCAATATCCACAAGTAATATGTACCATATATTAAATAAAATATTTACATACATATGCCAGAATGCTCAATTGATATTCATAATACATAACTATATATACATACAATAAATGTAGATACATAAGAAATAGGAAAATATATTAGAAAGTATCACTCACTACCCTGGTGCAAAAATCTGAACTAGGTCATTGACTCGGACCTAGAGCTGTAGAAAATGGTTCTGGACAATCTAAAAAATAAAGTATTGACAGACTATCAAAATAAGAATTATAAGAATCAAATTATAGACACATCTTAAAGTTGCAGAGAAATCTACCAAAAATTTGGTAGAGTTTTGTTGCGAAAAATCTACAAATGCACAGGTCGTGAACAAGTAATATAGTGATTAAGTAGAGTGCCGATCCCACAGGGAAGGAGTTGACAATTACCAAAGTTATGAATTACCTTATTATTTAGAAAAATGATTAATTGAGATAAATAATAAAATAAAAATAAATATTAAAAGATAAATTTAATATATGAAAAAGACCTAGGATTTAGACTTCATCAATTGATTACCTATGATTTTTCTATGTTTTTTAGATTGGTTTAAATTCATTGAAATTAATTATTAGATTTTCCTAAATTATATGATTTTTTTTCTCAAGACACAACACAAGTATTTATGTTAACCTTATGTCTATTCTCGTGATCACAAACAATTAACACAAACTCATTATGTTTTATGGAAATCCTTTAATTAATCACAAAGGAGTGTTTTTATCTCTAAGCAGCACATTCCATAGGTCTAATATCTCAATGAACTAATATTATGTTTTCACTCTCGTTACTTTACATAATATATTTAAACATGTAAATAGTAATCAATTATTTACAAACATTAAATTCTAAGATAAAAGATTAATTCTAATAATCAAAATTAAATCAATCAAACAAATATAGTCATAGGAAAATCAAGAGATTACATATAAATCCTAGATAAGAAATTTATCTACTCATAGTTAAGAACAAATAAACAATTAAATTAACTATCAATCTAATAGAAAATATAATAATAACTTATTATTGAATTGAAAAATAAAAGTTTATAAAGAACTATTTTTGGGATACAATTTTTAGCGTACGCGAGTTTCAAAACTTCTCTTCTTTAACAAAATGAAAATACAAATAAATGAAACTAAGAAAATATAAATCTCTATATCTATTTGTTTATTTGATTGAATGATTGAATGAATGAATGATGTCTTGAAGGAAATGTGGTAATGTCTATTTATAGGCAATTTTCATCTTCTTTTTTCACCATCTTACATCATTATCTGCATTAGTGGCTTATGTTAGTCAACAAAATTTAGGCACCCACATTTGACAATTTGTCTAAATTAGGCAACCTAATTTAGGCACCCAATTTGACAATTTGCCTATTTTAGACAACCTAATTTAGGCACCCATATTTGTTGACAATTTCTACCTCCTTTGTATAGCATCTCGGAATTCTCTTTATTATGCAAAATAAAATAAAATACTAAAAACATGTTATAATTTATTTATAAATTGTTAGAATTATTTATTTCTCAAAATAAATAATAATATTATTAAATTCTTAAGAACTGAACCAAAATTTGAGTTTAAACAGGTAAAATAACTTTAAAAAACTAGAGTTATCATCCTTCTATGTTTCTTTCTTATCTACAGGCATATTCGGTTCGATCTGTCTTCAGGATGAAGATTTCTTGGAGTTTTTGGTGGCCTCTTTCATGGCCATGTACTTTTAGACACTCTCAACTCTTGGATGTCCTAGGGTCTTGCCTCTAGATGTTGATAGGGAGGAGGTTAAGGTTGTTTTTGTTTTGAGGGGTAGAGCTGCAAGTTTTGTGTTGTTTGGGTAACCTCTGTAGGTTGAGTAACCGGAGTTCTCAGATCAGGTTACAAATCGATGATGAAGGTCTTTTTTTATCGGGATCCAGTATGTTAATTCAATTTTGGAGATTCTTTAAGTTATATAAGTGTAAGATACCTCTTTCTAGTCAAGTCTCAGGCTTGATTTGCTTATTATCTCTTCTTTTGGTTTTGGTGCCGACGGTGGCAGGGCTGAATTCTCAAGAACCAGATGAATCTGAAAGAGAAAGGTAAATTAGGAACTAAATTGTAAATTTTTATGTTCAAAAAGCCATTGAGTTGTGTGTTTGGGCTTAATGCCTAGTGTAGCAACCCATGAATTGGGTAGATTATGTTTGTTAAATCTAAGTTGGCCATATATTAATTGTGCACTTTATATTATGTTGGGCTTAATGTTTCATTAATGAATTATTTTATTGGGCAAGAAAAAATGAATTAATAAAGTATGGTGAAATAGAATATTATAGAGAGAAAAGAAGATATTTTATATTAATTATATTTTCTTTTTTAAATGAGGATAAAAATGAGAGAGTAAGTATACTATATTCTCATCTATTATATTCGATCAATACTTGAATAAGTACTTTTCTCAATTGATTTGTTTATTGCACAATTGAAAACAAGACTATCATTTTCATTATAAAATTTTAAGTAAGACAAACATAAATTGGATCATATTAAGCATAATATAAAGACTTGAATTTAACCTATTTGAAGGATGAAATTTACCCTCTGTAATCCATTCTTTCCCCAATACTAGAAAGATGGTGACATTCCCATGACTTTCTAAGCTTAAAGATGGTATAAATGATTTTTATCAATGACTAATTTATTTGACAATAAAGTTCAAAAGTATTTTTTGAAAATAAATACTCGTGGATAATATTAACAAAAATTGTTGAAAAACGTTAACTTCATCATTAGAATATATCAATTTTACTTTCAAAGTAGTTTTTAGTTTTCTCTTATCAATAATTTTTTTTTTCAATTTTTACTGAACTAATTAAAACATTTCTTAACATAAACAGTACCAAAATGCTCAATAAGGCCGTGTTTATTTGAAATCATTAGGTTAAGGTTAATCTTATTAATTATTACATAAAAAAAACAAATAGAATAAGTAAGACGGCGGCAATTTTCTTCCACGCCTATTCTATTTGTTCTAGATATATTCATATATAATAATACAATGGTCAACCGGAAGCCATTACTCAGATAAGTCACATTGGATCAAGCTCACTCCTAGCGTACATCTCCTAAAATAAATCATATCAACTTAATAGAATAGTCACCTGAAGAGCGCAGATCTATGTAGATTCTTGCTAGTTTTTAAAGTAGTAGATTTAAGAAAAGCTTTGATTTGATTTCAGCAATGCATTATTTGTATGTTTGGTCCTACTATTTCCAAGTACTTTTTCTTTCCTTCTCTTCAAGCAGCGATGCCAGTAGAAGAAGATGGACTGAAAAAAGCCAAGCAAAGAGTTATTGAAAATTTGATAATTGAGATTTTTACACAAATAATTCAAAAATTAAAAAAAAAAAAACTTTTTTAACCCCTAATTTTTTATTTTGCAAAAATAGCCTAAACTTCTCTCTTCATTTACAAATTTAGCTTTTTTTCTTCTTTTTGCTTATCAAAACATATTTTTTTCTCTTCACTTATAATTTATTGGTTCCACTTCCTTTTAAATTAAAAATTAATTTAATCATATTAAATTTTATTTATGAAAATTCAAAATGAATTAACTACTAACCTATATTTAGCTTGAAAACTATATAATTCAAAATGAATTAATTTTCTTAGATTTTTCAAATTA
>CATKHJ010789121.1:0-21001 GCA_949750685.1 Vernicia montana | reverse complement strand
GTCATTAATCCTATGACCACGAACATATTTAAAGTATTTGTTTGAGAGCGATCTGTCACTCATATTCTCAACACTTGAGAATAGATCCTCTTACAAAATACTTAAGGACTATATTCAATAATATGAAACCCTTTTCATATAATGAATATATATATCATGCCATTCGAAATTATTATCTATTATTATATAACTATTATATGGCTCCTTGGGCATATACTACTATCACTTGAATTTCCCTTCTGGTGGTCTAAAGTTAATTCAAGATCCTTGTTTGCACCCAAACAACACTAGGGTCACTTCTTGCAAGTATACGAGGTGATCATAACTATTAATGAGTACACCCAAGGTCATATCCCCAATGAGGCAAATGGTCGATGGATGCTTGAATTGCAATTAATCACAAAAGAGAAAATAAACCTAAACACTATGTTACAATGAATGGTTTGGTTGATTGAGAAAAGGAAATTGAGATTAAGAAAGAGAATTGTGAGATTGCAAACAAGAATGCCAAAGAATGTGTTGTTGTAATCAAATGAGAAATGGCTTATAAGGCTTTCAATTTCACCTTATTTGATGTCTTTGTTGTTTAAAATAAATGTTTAAGGAAATGCAAATGAATGGAATAAAATCATAAATAATTCTAATAGACTATCTTTCGAATTAGCTCAATTAGAAATAAAATTAATTCTAATCCTAATCATAAGCATGCATAGGGTTTAGTACATTTCTGATTAATAAACCTTAAGTTCATTATTCATGTTCAAGTATTAAGCAATGTCCAATTGAACACTTAATACCTAGGTAACACTTTGTGGTGGCCAGTCACAAGCATATAATCATAAGGCATAGAACAATGACATACATCCCTAAATCATTCATCTAAACATGCAAAACACCATCAAATAGGATTCATCTATCACTTTAGAATAAAAGAAATTAGTTCATAGCAAAAGATAAGTACACAACTTGAATAAAATTAAAATCAAACATTTTCATTTGATTAATATAAAATGAAATTGCAATTAATAATAAAAATTTGAAATAAATTTGTTTGACGATGGAATTGATCTTGGTCCAATCGTTTGATAACCAAAAATAACTTCAATCTCAATAAACTAATAATCTACACCAATAAAAATTCAATTACAAATGGAAAAGTTATGATGGAATGGTGAAAATCTCTCTAACTCTTTTTTCGTTATGATGTCAGTGTCTCTATGTGTGTCCAAAATGGCGGCCAAAGTCAAATTTTAAATTAAAATAACGGAGCCCTAATCCTTGCTCAACCGCAAGCTGCCACGTCATAAGGATGACAAAACACCATCATACTTTGCTGCAACCAAGTCGTGTTCCTCTATTTGCAGAACACGATCATGTTTTGAGCTTCCCTAAGTTGTGTATTGTTCTTAGTGAAAATGGGATGCTCAACACGATTTGGACTTTTGGTCGTGTTCTCAAACATGGTCATGTTTCTTCTTTTCAGCTCCTTGTCTTTCCTTCATTTTTGGTGAACATGCCCATGTTTTCAGAAACATGGTCATGTTTTCACAATTTACCTTGAAAACACTTCACTTTTCACCCTTTTCTATATTTATTTAAAATTTCCCTTCAAAATATAAAAAGAAACAAAACCAACTAGAAAAATGGATTAAAATCAAGTAAAATAACTAAAAATACTACCCTAAAGCACTACTATTTTGGTAAGAACAATTCCCCCACACTTAACCTTTTGCTTGCCCTTAAGCAAAATTACCGCCCACACTTAATTCAAAAGTTCAATAAAACTTAAATAAATAAGAAAGAACAAGATGTGTAAGAACTTAAGATGAATTTACACAAGCCATACCAAAAGTAACTAAAGATTTATGGTTAAAGAATTGAAATTCTCAATTAATAGGAACACTACCAAGATGGTGAATAGTCGATTGCTCCCTCACAATATACTCAAGTGTTTGAAAAGGGAGGCAATACACTCAATCCAAGCATGACTTTGACATCACCATAAGTTTGCACAAGTTTCTAATTTTCACTACTTAATCACATTAGACTCTTAGAATTAAAAGGACTTTTAAGGGTTGTAATGGGGCTTAGGTTTAAGATTGAAAAAATGGGAAATTTAGGCAAATTCCTAAAATTTAAGAGCATGCTTAATATTAATCAACAATTCCCATCTTCATAAAAATATAACTCCCCAAAAACAATTGTGTCTTCAAATAATACATATATGAGCAAACATTTTATTGTGCTTATATTTTCTTTTCTTTTTCTCTTTTTTTTATTATTTCCAGCACAAGCACATTTTTTCTTTTGCTTATTATAATGCTTACAACAATCAATACTTTTTAGACACTAATATTAAATACCCTAAGATAAACCCCCAAATTTCCATCATGATGCCCAACCCAAAATATTAATCATGTTCTTAAACCTCAGGATCAAGATAGGAAAAATTAATTCAAGGTTTAAATGCATTCTTTGTAGGTTAATCAAGAAAAAAAGAGTAGTTTAGGCTCAAAAGAAGCTCACTAAGTGGAAATTTAAAAAGATAAGCTAATTTAAGCAAAAAGGGTTACACCTAACATGCCTTTATCATTTTCCAAAAATCTAATGCTTCATTTATGTAATCTCAAAAAGAAATAAGTGCAAATTGTAGAATTCAAATGTCATGTTGGAACACTAAAAAAGAATAAGAGATCATTAAATAATTTCAATGAAAATTGGCTCAATTAATCTCACATTTAAAGCTCAAATTCATCCATCAAAATAAGCATACCCAAAAAATTGAGAAATTTCAAGACTAAAAACCTACATATATATGGCAAGCATAAAATAAATTCAAAAGAAGTCCAAACTATCATGCAATCCTATTTACAATTTTATGATCAAAAGAATTAAATGAGAAAGAAAAATTTAAGTCCTTCTTTTCAAAGCACAATAATCATATTTCAAGCATAAAAATTTTAAAAATTGGACCTAATTCCTTCTCCCACACTTAAATTTCACATTGCCCTCAATGTGACCAATGAAAGAAACAATGAAAATTTAGTAAATAGAGGGATTAGAAAACTGCCCTAATTGCTTGAAATTTGACCGAACCAAGTTCGTGCTTTGATGATCAATTGCTCTTTAAAAGGACAAAATACACACAACAAAGATTAAGCTGGAAAAATAGCAATTAATAACCAAAATAGCAAACTAACACTTAACACAGTTAAACACAATTAATTCTACACAACTAAAAATATCTAAGACAAATTAAACCATTAAAAACATAAATTAGCCAAAATATTTGAATTTAAAACAAACTAAAACGAAATTGTTCCAAGATAGCATGAGTGCAGCTGTAGAAAGCTAATATGTAGCTGATGGTAGAGGTGGTGGAAATGGTGGGTAGCCGGATGTAGACAGAATATATGAAGGAGGAATAGTAAAAGTCAGACAAAGACTATAGGCCCGAGCAAAATTGATCTGGAGAAGCTTCATCTGCTCAATGAAAGTGGCTAATTTCTTGCTCTGTATATCATGGTACCTGTCTATCTTGTCTTCCAGCTATTGGATTCACTCCATAATAGAGTCTTCATTAATATCTGCTAAAGAATCCTCATTAGATTCCTGAATTCTTATTATTTTTCCCCTCCTGGAGGATGGCTCAGCTGCTGTTTCTAGTTCATAAACCTTCTCTTCTTCTTTCTTTTTATCATCTCCTACCATTCTATACCTATTTTCCACTTTGACTACCATAACCATCTTAGCCAAAGTTGTCAAGTCAAGGGTGTAATGCCCTTTAACCATGTTCAAGTTAATGTGTAATGGATCAAATGCAAACAAAGCAACAACAATAATATTAACAAGACCGAAAATACAAATTTCACCTCTTGATTTGTTAGCCATCTTGATAAAATGATCCGCCAACCAATAACCTGAATTAACTTTCTTCTTGCGCTTCATACACCATAATAAAAATAACTCATTTCTCTCAATCACCCTAGTGCTTTTATCTCTTCCAAAAATAGTATATGTCATAAACCTATAGAGGTACCGAATGGCGAGCTATGTGAGTTTACGAGATTTGGAAGAGCTAGCATTGTAATCACCTCCATTAGTGTTCAATTGACTCCAAGCTTGATTTTGATTCTAATCATTAGGGATAGAATTGTGCCCCTCATTTGAAAATCCAAAAATCTCATTCAATTGGGGAATAGTCAATGAAAAATTTTGATTGAAAATTTTAAATTTCAATTGGGTTACAACCCTATTAGGCAAATAATCTATTTTCACTTGAAGGGTCTCAAGAAAATCCAAGGTAAGGGGTTCAAAACCTATTGCATGCATCCCCCCTAAACAAATCCAACTCACAGTTTCAAGATATTGCCAAACTTGCTCATTAATCCCTAGAGTTGTAATTACATTCATGGATATCCATCTATTAGGTATGAAACCACGACTAGTAAGAATATTGTACCTTTCACTTCGCCTTAGTTGAGCCTGTGGTGGAGGAGATTGATGGGAAGCACAACCTTGCCTTGTGGTTGTTGGGTTTCTTGAAGACGAAGCACCAAGGTTGCGCCCAGCTCGTATTTTGATTTTTGGAGGCATGATTCTTAGGTGATTTTGGAGTTTGAGTGGAATTTGAGAGAGTTTTATGGTGGTCAACTATGGGGGAGAGAAAGTTTTAAGTTGTGGTTTTGAAAAGTTTTGAGAAAATGAAAGGTTTTAAGCCAAAAATCTAAATTATATTAAATATCGGAACACAATAGTGTTTTGAAAACACGGGCATGTTTTCGGGTAACTGAAAAGTTTTTTAAATTTTAATTTTTGGCTTGGAGACATAGTGAAGTACATGATTTAGAAACATGATTGTGTTCTTGTTGGGTTATGTCGTGTTTCCAAAATAAAGACACACTACCTGAAAACACGCCCAACGCAGGTTGTGTTTTACCTAGGTTGTTTGATTCTCTAATTTTCCCTTTTTCTCTAATTTCTTCACCTCCCTTCAACTTGAAACTCAAAAATGCTCCTAAAACAAATGCTATATGGACCAAATCATTTACAAGGAATAAAAATTGACAATAACAAAAATAAAAACCAACCAAATTAAATTGTTCCAAAAATAAAAAAATACACCAAAAATTTAAAACAAAGATAAACTAAATGGATTTCCTTCCATTTGGAGGGCTTCTTTAGAGTCATAAGCTAGACTCTTATTTTCACTTCGCCCAAATTAAGACGAATAAAGGCACCTTTTGCCTTTGGTTTTGTCATGCACCAATTTCTTCTTCTAAACCTCTAAAGCATTGGTCTTTATCTTCACATTCTTGCCTTTATCACAAACAAACTTGTCAAAAACACTAATTAGGTTAACTGAGTAACAATTTGGAAAAGAAATATTAGCATTAGATTTTGGCTTTTTGAATAAATAAATTGCTATTGTTTCTCTTAAAACTGTCATAATTAACTGACTATTCTTAACATCAATTATTGTGTTTGTAGTAGCCATAAAAGATCTACCCAAAAGCAAAGAATGGTTAGTTATACACACTCCTGTGAGGTCCAAAACAACAAAGTCAGCAAGGACTATGAATTTCCCTACTCTCACCAACATATCCTGTAAAAAACCCCTAGGGTGCCTAAAAGAACCATCAGCCAATTGAATACACATTGATGTAGGATTTAGTTCTTTCAAATCAAGTTGCATATATAATTCATATGGCATCAAATTAATACTAGCTCCTAAGTTAAGCATACCTTTGGCTGAATCATACTCAGAAAAATCAAGTTTAATGACAAAACTACTTGGATCTCCTTTCTTATGAGGAAGTTGTTGTTGTAAAAATGCATTCGCTTTCTCTAATGCAACAACTATCTCCTTGGGTCATACATCTTCAGCTTTCTTTTCCAAGTGAATTTTCATTTCATTTGCCTCCTTCTTAGGTCTGTCATAGCATGGAATCGGAGAACGGTATGGTTTGGCTGCCTTGTGAAAGTATTTATAAGGAAAATCTTCCTTCTCTTCTATTTCTTCCTTCTTCACCTCCTCAATCTTTTATTTCTCAACCATGAATTGAATTTGGGAAGCTAACATTTGCTCCAACCCTTTCAATCTCTTTCACAAGCCTCAAGAAACAGTGTAAGTCCATTAGGATATAAAGAATCCTCTTATTATTCACCTACAAAATCAGACAACACTAGTGAATCATTAGCAAAAGAATTATACGTTACCTTTTCTTCTTCATCAGTAGTCATAGCTTTTGCTTGTTCAGCTTGGCTTGGCAGCTTCATCTTGTTCTGGTTATGCAACTGTTTAGCAATTTGTCCGAATTGAACTTCCACCCTTCTAATTAAAGACTCAAGGCTATCAAACCTCTTGTTATTTCGATCTTGATTTTGATTCATAGTCCTTATGATGCTCTTATATGAATAGTCATTTTGATTTTGTTGCACGAGCTAGCCTTGATTAGAAGGTTGTCCTTGGAGTTGATTACCCCTCTAATAAATTTGAACCTAATTTTAGGATCTCTGTTCAGCTTGTTGTTGAAATGGTGGTTGTGGATTGTTATTCTTCCACAAAAAATTCGGGTGATTCCTCAAACCAGGATTATAAGTGTTAGAGAAAGGTTCATTTCTCTCTCTCTTTTGAAACCCTACCAAAGCATTCACTTGTACCTCATCCTTCATAGCTTCAGAAGCATAGGTACACACATTTGCTCCATGCCTAAAAGTGCCACAAGCTCCACATACCTATCGAGTAGGTGTAGCTGCAGATCCCTTGATTGTCAGAAGTCTCACTTGCTTAGCTAGCTCAGCTACTTGCACTGCTAATTCATCATTAGAAGACACTTCATTGATTGTAGCCTTTTTCCCCTTACACTCTTTTATTGAGAATTGGCTCCTAACATCTCAAAAATATGGTAAGTCTCCTTAGCGATTTTCTCTCAGATGGCTCCACCTGCTGCATTGTCAATTGTAGATTAACTTTGTTGGGTCAACCCATCATAGAAAAAGGTATTGAGCAATTGAAGTGGGTAATGATGATGTGGACATTGAGTTAATAGCAATTTGAATCTTCTCCATGCTTCATAGAATGGCTCCTAATCTACTTGGCTAAAACTAGCAATTTTGGTTCTCAATTCAATGGTCTTTTGATGAGAGTAAAACTTGCTCATGAATTTGCTGTACACTTCCTCCCATGTCGATAATGAATTAGGAGGCAATGCCATTAACCATGCCATGGCTTTATCCTTTAAGGTGTAAGGAAAACACCTCATTCGTAGCTAATCTTCAATCAATCCTAGCAATGGAATAATCTGTAGAGTTGAATAATAATCTTTAATGAAATTCAATGGGTCCTCATTCGCCATGCCTTAAAAAGATGGTAGCATGTTGAAGTGAGTAGCCTTTAACTCATAGTTTTAGGCTGCTTCTCCCAATTTGATACAAGAAGTTGTTGTGGAAATAACAGGCAAGGAAAATTCCTTCATCACTTGTTGCCTCTATTGTTGGTTATTTTCTTCACCCATATTTCTTTCTTCAAAATTTTCAGGAATCTATCCCTCAGGATCACCTATTCCTTCAAAATGATTTTCTACCTCTAGTTCTTCTTCTCAAAACTCCTCCTCAGAGTTAAGTTCTTCTTCAATGAATTCCTCTTCTGAACTATTTTGTTCAATGCTCTCCTCAAATTGAGCTCTTATTCTCTTCAACCTATGAACTCTGTGAATGTTATCTATGTAGGGAAGTAGCTCTTGATTTAGTGATCTCCTCCCCTGCATAAATCAACAAAAACTCTTCCAAAAGAGAGTTAAATGACTTAAACAAAAAGAAAATAAGATGAAAATTAAACATAAAATTTTGCTAGAATTAAAAAAAAAAAAAACCAAACTACAATTTTGAAAACATGAGATTGCAAATCAACATGCATCTTTTTGCCTCCTCGATAACAGCACCAAAAACCTATTTGCACCAAAACTATACTAGGGTCACTACTCGCAAGTATACGAGGTGATCGTATCTAATGATGAGTACACCTAAGGTCGTATCCCCAATGAGGCAAATGATCGGTGGATGATTGAATTACAATTAATCACAAAAGAGAAAAACAAACCTAAACACTCTATCACAATGAATGGTTTGGTTGATTGAGAAAAGGAAATTGAGATTAAGAAAGAGAATTGTGAGATTGCAAACAAGAATGCTAAAGAATGTGTTGTTGTAATCAAATGAGAAATGGCTTTTAAGGCTTTTGATTTTACCTTATTTGATGTCTTTGTTGTTTAGAATGAATGTTTAAGGAAATGCAAATGAATAGTATAAAATCACAAATGATTCTAATAGACGTGTCTTTCGAATTAGGTCAATTAGAAATCAAATTAATTCTAAACCTAATCACAAGCATGCATAGGATTTAGTACATTTCTAAGTTCATTGTTCATGTTCAAGTATTAAGCAATGTCCAATTTAACACTGAATACCTAGGTAACACTTTGTGGTGGCCAGTCACAAGCATATAATCATTAGGCATAGAACAATGACATACATCTCCAAATCATTCATTTAAACATACAAATACCATCAAATAGGATCTATCTAGCACCCTAGAATAATATATATATATATATATATATATAGTTCATAGCAAAAGATAAGTACACAACTTGAATAAAATTAAAAGAAAACATTTTCATGTGATTAATGTAAAATGAAATTGCTATTAATAATAAAAAGTTGAGACATATATGTTTGATGACATAATTGATCTTGATCCAATTGCTTGATAACCAAAAATAGCTTCAATTTCAATAAACTAATAATCTAAACCAATAAAAATACGGTTACAAATGGAAAAGTTATGATGGAATAGTGAAAATCTCTCTAGCTCTTTTTTCGATATGATATCAATGTCTCTGTGTGTGTCCAAAATGGCAGTCAAAGTCAGCTTTTAAAATAAAATAATAGAGCCCTAATCCTTGCCCAATCGCAAGCTACCACGTCATAAGAATGACATAACATGATCATGCTTTTCTCCAACCAAGTTGTGTTCCCCTATTTGCTGAACATGTTCATGTTTTAAGCTTCCCTAAATTGTGCACTGTTCTGACAGAAAATGGGATGCTCAACACGATTTGGACTTTTGGTCAAGTTCTCAAACATAGTCATGTTTCATCTTTTTTTATCTCCTTCATCTTTTTTAGCTCCTTGTCTTTCCATCATTTTTGGCGAATGCCCATGTTTTCATAAACATGGTCATATTTTCACAATTTGCCCTGAAAATGCTTCACTTTTCACCTTTTTTCATATTTATTAAAAAATTCCCCTGCAAAATGTAAAAAGAAACAAAACCAAATAAAACAACTAGAAAAATGGATTAAAATCAAGTAAAATAACTAAAAATACTACCCTAAAAAATACTACTATCACTACAAGAAAATGGTCTATGCCTACGCTTTTTAAACCACACTTTAGAAAAGCATGGACATAATCTAACTAGTGTAAAATATTAACCACACTTAAAAGCGTGGTGCACCATTCAATATAATAAATATAGTCTTTTGTATTGTGGTATTGAAATAAGTGGATAGATCCACACGTACTAGCCTGGTTATATTTTTTTTATTGCCGCCAATAAAAAAAAGTATAGGCGCTAAAAATTTTACTTTCCCCTCCATTTATTTTTCAAGTTTTTTTTTCAATTAAATCGGCGTCCCTCTTCTCTCTCTCTCTTTCTTCGTCTCTATACTATTCTCGCTCTCTCACTCTCTTTTTGAGTCTCTGTAATCAGAAATCGATTGCCATTGAAGACCGTTATTGAACACAGTAAGTTTATTACTCTCTCTCACTCTCTCTTCGAGTCTCTCTCCCCATTGTCTTATATTTAAATTTATGCAAGTTGTTATTTTTCTGATTTGGGTTTTATTGAATTAGGGTTGCAAATATGATTTATTTAAAACTAAAAAAATCCAAAAATTCCAAATTTTTAGTTTGTTTAGCTCTAAATACTCTTGCTGTAAGATAGAAAGAAAGGAAGTGTTGTAGAATATGTTTCATATTAGAAAGAAAAATATAACCAATGGGCCAGGATTCGCACAAAGCTGCTCAACGTGTTCTTTTCAGATTCTTCGCACTCATTTTAGGTGTATACACAACTTATCTTCTCATTAGTCTTAAGAAGTGGACTGAAAGGTTCAATTGAAAGCAACAGAACAACAATAGTAAATGGATATAGTCATTAACCATCAATCTTTGTTTCTTTAATTATTTGGTTTATTGTCATATAATTATTTGATTGTGTTCACCTGAATTGATCTTTCTACTTTATGGTTTGGATGTCTGTCAAGATTTTTGCACTTTATGAGTTGCATGTCAGTTACTCGATGAAATGCCTCACTGAGACACCCTCTCAATAAAGTAGAGTAGAGCATATATTCTCGAAGCCATCCTTCACAAAATCGGTACAAAATCATCAGTAAGTGAAATTTTATTGTTAATTGTTGTTAATATCTTTTAATTGAATTATTGGTATTTAATTCTGTTGTGAACTTTTTTTTACCCTAACAACATATGTTATATGCTTCTGCCCCTCCTCACATATCTCTGTCTCTATTTCTGCTTTTGCATATTTTATGGGACCTATTATATATGCATAATTACATGTACGAAAATAGAAATTGGCAAATGCACAAACAAATACATATCTCTGTCTCTGTCTCTGTTTTTGTATCAAATATTATTTTTTGAATAATGCAACAAAATATCCTGAAATTTATTGGTTGATTTGCAAAATTTATAATGTCAGCATATGTATGAATCCAATATATAGCTCTAGCTTTAATGTTCATTAGTTGTTTGAATAATAACTTGGAGACCCATTAACTTAGAATAATATCGAAGGACAAAACCTGTTGTAGGGGACTAAATAATTTCATCCTTTCATAAACCTAAGAATTACCCTTTGGTCTTGTTTTTATATATAAATGTGAATTATGGGTTGAAGCAACGGGCAGTTGCATATGCCATTGTATGCCATTAGGCAATTGCATATGCCATTGTCTATATATACTTTTTCTATTTATAGCAAATGATGATTTTCTATATTTTTAATTATATTTTGTATGCACAAAGCATATTCCTTCTCTACATAATAATGTCTTATAAATATATAATGATAATAATTATTTAATTTTACCTACATAAAATTAATTATAGGTAGAGTAAAATACAAGTTATATTAATCATAATCATAATCATAATCATAATTAATAAATTAATGCACTATAGTACATTTGTATCTAATATTTACTATTGTTAAAGAACTTATGAATAATTAATATTTCCATCTTTTGTTAAATATAGGCCACTCATTTGATATTTATCTTTCATAATGGACAAAAGTGGGTTAGAGAAGTCAAGGTCGAGTAAAATTTATCTTGATGGGGTTGTTGAATTTGTTAAGTTTGCTGTTGAAAATTCGTCCATTAATAGGAATATTTATTGTTCGTGCAAGAAGTATTACAATAATAAATTACTTGCTCCTGAAGTTGTGGAAGAACATTTGATCTAGAATGTAATGTTGTTTGGTTATAGGCATTGGGTGCTTCATGGTGAATCTTTGACTTCAAATTCCTTTGTTCCCGAGTCTAATAATGCAAGAGAGCATGTGGGTCAAAGTGATATAATGGGAATGCTTCAAGATGCCTTAAGTTTTTTAAGACCCACTATTGAGAGTATCAATGAAGATTTAGGTGGGCATGATGAAGGGCAAGGAGGCATAGAAATGAATTACATAAAGATGGATAATGATAGAACTTCAAATACAAACTTGATCAAAATTGTGATCAAGGACTTTATCCTGGGTGTAAGAACTTTTCTTAATTATCAGGTCTTGTCCACTTATACAATCTTAAAGTTTTAAATGGTTGGTTTGGGAAATCTTTTACAATGTTGCTTCAACTATTGAAGGTTATGCTTCCCGATGGTAATTTATTACCAACATCTTATTATGAAGCAAAGAAAATCATTAAGGAATTGGGTCTTTGATACAAAAAGATTCATGCTTGCCCAAATGATTGCAATTTATATTGGGGTGAAAGGGTAAATCAAAAAGCTTGTCATGTTTGTGGTTGTTCATGATGGGTGATGGATAAAGAAGATGAAGGTGATCTTGATGGAGAAAATGGATCATCACAACGGAAGAAAAGACCGGCCAAAGTATTGTGCTATTTCCCTCTAATACCACGATTGAAGCGATTATATATGTCATCTAAACAGCTTCCTCCATGAGATGGCATGATGACAGTCGCAAAAAAGATGGAAAGTTGCGACACCCAGCTGATGCCTTAGCATGGAAATTTTTTGCTCAGAGATATCTTGATTTTTCATAAGACCCACGCAGTGTTAGGTTTGGCTTAGGTAGCGATGGGTTCAATCCCTTTCGTACAATGAGTTCCACTTATAGCACTTGGCTAGTCTTATGGATTCCATATAACTTGCCTCCATAGTTGTACATGAAACAATCATCTCTCATTTTATCAATTGTTATTCCCGGTGAAAAAGGCCCAGGTAATGACATTAATGTCTTCTTGCAACCTCTAATCAAGGAGTTGACACAATTTTGGGATAGTGTTGATGCTTTTAATGCCGTTAGTAAGCAAAACTTCAAAACGAGAGCAATTTTATTGTGGACCACTAATGATTTTCCAACCTATGCTATTTTTCTGGTTGGAGCACGAAAGGACATGTTGCTTGTCCTTCTTGTGGAGATTCAACATCTTCTCTTTGGCTATATCATGGAGGGAAGTTTTTCTATATGGGTCATTATCAATGGTTGGAGATGAATCATTCATTTAAGTGACAAAAAGAACAATTTGATGGTACAGAAGAGCTTAGAGATGCTGCAATCCCTTATTCTGGCATGGAGGTTTTAAGGCAAATGGAGGGAATGAGACATGTGTATGGGAAAAAGCAAAAAGCTTCAAAGAAGAGGACTAGGGAGGAGGCTGACAATGCAACAAATGAAGCGTCAAAGGAGGAAGCTGACATAATAGGAAGAAATGGGATATTTGATGATGCTGAAGATTTCATTGGCATACATGATGCTTCAGCAGCTAGTGGGGTAGAGAATATGTGGAAAAAATGAAGTATCTTTTTTGACCTTCCTTATTGACAGTATAATCTCCTTCGCCATAACCTAGATGTGATGCATATTGAGAAAATTGTGTGCGATAACTTGATTGGGACATTTTTGAACTTAGATGGGAAAATTAAAGACAATGAGAAAGCACGTCGTGATTTGCAATACTTGGGGATTAGGCATGAACTTCATCCAAAAGTTAATGCTAATGGTAGAACCTATTTGCCAAAAGCTTGTTACTCAATGTCCTCACAAGAGAAAGATCTATTCTTAAATGTTCTGAAAGATCTTAATGTTCCGGATGGGTATGCCTCAAATATCTCAAGGTGTGTGAACTTAAAAGAAAGAAAACTTTCAAATATGAAAAGTCATGATGGTCACATCCTAACGTAAGACATTCTTCCATTAGCTTCGAGAGCATCAATGCCTAAATAATTTGTGGCAGTAGTTTCTGAACTTTCTTCATTTTTCAAAGCATTATGCTTCAAAGTATTAGAAGAGCTTAATAAATTGGAGTCTTGTGTTGCACCTACTCTTTGCCACATGGAGAAATTTTTCCCTCATGGTTTCTTCACCATTATGGTTCATCTAATCATTCACCTTGTTTCAGAGGCTAAGCTTGGTGGACTTATACATTATAGATGGATGTATCCTATTGAGAGGTAATATTTTCATATCAAATCTTTATTTGTATAAAAAATCTTATTCTAATTTCTTAATGGTTTTTAAAATTTGGACTATGAAAGGTCTTTGGTTTGATTTAAATCGTATGTACACAATAGAGCTCATCTGGAGGGTTCAATTGCTGAAGGGTACATTGCAGAAGAATGTTTAATCTTTTGTTCTAGATACCTTGAAGGTGTTGAGACATTATTTAATCTACCACAACGAAATGATGGTAGCTTAGATGTTTTATATTGTTCTGGTGGGCAAATTGCGGAGAAATTTGATAGCCATGTTCTTAATGATAAGTCACTAGAGCAAGCACATCGTTATATGCTACTTCATATTGACAAAATCTCTTCATATCATGGGTTAGTGTGCTATAAAAGTTATATGTTATTATAATCAAACATGACATATAATATTTGCAATATTTAGGTTTAATATACAAAATTTTTATGCTAAATGCAGTGAATATCTTGCTACTCAGCAACGTGCTAATCGTAACAAGTGAGCCAATTCACAATTAGAGTATAAATGGCTAGTTGAAGGATTTTTTGATTGGCTTTTTCGACAAGTGAGTTATAATAATTAATTGTATGATATAAACAAGTATATTCTATATTGTCATCTCATAAATGGAAATATTTGATATTTTTAGGTGCCAAAGATGATTGAAAGCAATTGTTCAGATGAAATCATAGCCATTGCTTGAGGTCCAAACAATGTTATTCAGAGATTTAGCGATTTTATCATCAATGGATTTCGATTCCATACTATTAACTGTGATAAGTTTAGAAAAACTCAAAATTCTGGAGTTATGGTTGAAGCTAAAGGACAAACTTATTATGGTGTACTCACAGAAATTGTAGAACTAAATTATTATGGGAAGTTTAAAGTTGCTCTATTCCGTTGTAACTGTGCGGATATCAAGTCACCTCGGGGATTGAAGAGAGATTCAAATGGATTTACCCTTGTCTCTAAACCGATACACATTGGAGAACAATTGAAAGATGATCCATATGTGTTTTCATCTCAAGCAAAACAAGTTTTTTATCCAAAAAACAAAGAATGGTCACATGTTGTTTCAACAAAACCTAGAAATTCCTATGATATGGGAGGAGGATTACATGTGGAGGACAACAAGACATACAATCAATGCATGCCTTACAATGCATTAGGAATTGATGATTTGAATGATATTAATTGTTGGGTTATGAGTGATATTGAGATAGAATAATAATTAATTTTTATTTTCAATTCCATAAACTGAACATTGTATTTTGATCTTTATATTTCGTATAAAATGAAGATGTTAGATAATATGTTTTATTTATTTGTTTGTTTGTTTTTTTACTTGATTGCTGGAAATTATATGAATTATTTTTATATTTTTATTTTCATCTTAAATATGCAGATTTTATAATCTGACCATTATAATGCAGATTTGCAGATATGGCTAAAAGGAGAAGACTTGCTTAAGTTGAAATTTCCACTGATAGGGATCTGCTTGCTAACCCAAATGTTACTTCACATAATGAGCATTCGCAAATAGAATCGAATACACAAGATGATCCACAAACTAACCAACCAGAAATTTCAGATTCTGGAGAGGAAGAATTTGTCGAGACTTTGGAGATTATAGGTAATTTTCTTAATTATCTTGTCTTACAAACTATTTAATTTATGAATAATGTAATTATCATACTCACAATTGCACCTTAATTCATTTCACTCATTGACATAGATAATAAAGGCAATATTAAAAAGAAAAGAGGACCAACTTAAGCAAAAGATGTGTGGAACTTGCCAACAGGTGAAAGAATCATAATTCACAATAATAAACTAGGCCAACCAGTGCAAAAAGGTGGAGGTATACTGGGAGGTTGGCTTCTAACAGTTGCTCGAAGGTGGAACCTATGTCCTCTAAACTATACAAGCTAGAAGGAAATGCCTCAGTCCTTAAAGAACGGTGTTGTGCACTTGACAGAGGTATGAACATTGTGTTTAGGTTAAAATATCTTCTGTTTAAAATGTTAATATTTGAATATATTATACATATATACTTATGAATTATTTATTTGTCATTAAAGACTAAAAAATACAAATTAATGCTTTAAAATTTGTAATTTTAATTAATTGGATTTACTTTTGTGGGGTTCAATCAGGATTGTTTATGAAAATTATGCTCAAGTAGTATATTAGACTTTTGTGACTTAAAACTTAGAAAATTTTCGAAGTTCTTTGACAGCCTATAATAAGGATATAGGCATGCTATCCTTGTAATATTTTCCCTCTTTTTTTATATGTTTGGGTTATGCTAATTTCTGGTATTTTTGAAGTATAGACGCTCCATTTGAAGGCTAATGTGGGATTGATTTGTAATTGAAGTGAAAATAAGCTCATTGGGTCTGTCATGAAGCTTTTCTGTTGGTTATTGAGATGACTGTAAGGCTATATCATTATTGGTACTTTGATTTTCTGAGTTTCTTGTTTCCATATATTTGTGCAGCTATGTTTGATGTTTAAAACAATATCTAGAATGGTCTGTTAAGCTTTGATGGTTTAACTGTCTCTTTTTAAAGAAATTGCTTTGTAACTTTTGTAATTGATTTTTGAGTTGTTGTTATCTGTGTATTTGACTAAACTTGAAGCAAAAGCATTGATTCTATTTATAATCTTAATAGAAATCAAATTATAATCTATCCTTAATAAGTTATTTACCAAGAATATTTTTCTTTTCAATTTTTTATTGTATTTTTATTGTAGAAATACTTTGTACTTCCATCAAATAGTGCAATTGATAAATGGGTGAAGAAAACAACAGGACGATGTTGGAAGGAGTACAAATATGCTCTTAAAGGAAAATACATGTTAGATGATCTTACTCAAGAACAAGTTATTGCTTTGAAGCCTCTGGGAGTTAGGCCTGAACAATGGAAGCCTCTTATGCAGTATTGGTTTTTTGACAAATTTAAGATTTTTCATGCAGGTTTATCATAATGCATTGTTGAGTTTTAATGCCATTTAGCTTTCATGTTTAGTAAAACTATTTGTTTTACAGTCTTATTCTGAGAAAGGAAAAGATGCATGTGCTGCTATGACCAATCCACATACCACATGCTCAAAGTGTTTTGCACGAAAGCGAGAAGAATTTGTATGTTAAATTTTATACTTTTAAAGTCCAAAATATGCCAGATTTCTTGAGTGTTGATGGACTTCTAAGGAATAAACTATATTTTTCTTGTCATGGTTTCTGTTTTTGTTCATGAAAGGAAGTGGAAAAATGGAAAGGAGGCTGGACGCATTGAGTTTTTTGGTGTAACTCAAAAGTGCAAAGGTTGAAGTTTCATTGATGATAACTCGGCTGAATTTGTGGTAAATTTTGATCTTGATAAATATTTCTAGTTAAACGGATATTTTTATTTTTGTTGTTTCTATAATTATGAACTTGTCTATTATTGAATGTAGGAAAGGGCTAAAACTCTCATGACAGAACGTATGAGTACATCAGAATTTTTTGAAACCACCAATAATATGGAGGCTGAATTTTTTTTTTTTTTTAATTAAAAGGAGCAAACAAATATGCGGAAGGATGAGAGGTTATGGCATAGGAGTGATCCCATTTCAAATTAATGACATTACTACTCGACCTAGCTGCTCGGGAAACAGAGGGTCCAATGTTGCTGTGCAAATGTTAAGAACACAAATGCAAACTAAGCTAGATGAAAAAAAAAAACAAAAAAAAAAAAAAACATCAATATGAAATTGCTGCAATGAAATCTAAAATCAACACCCTTACTTCTACTTTGCGATTTTTTCTTACTCAAATGGACAATTTGGATCTAATTCAATACCAAACTTAGTATAGGTATAAATTTCTTTCTAATTTTTTGTTAAATTGAAAAATATAACTTGTTAAATATTAGTACTAAAGATCAATAATTTATATGGTTATTTTAGGTTTCAGACAATAGTAGACTTGAAGGTGATGAAGCACAACGTGATAAGTGTCAACCTTGATTTTATGATACTATGTGATTGTATTATGTACTTAATTAATTTAGAATTTTATGATCTTGAACTATAGATTTGAAGTGTAAATTATTTGGATTTATATTTCTTTAATGAATAAAAGACTTTGTGAAATTTATTGTTATAAATTAATATTTTTAATTGCTTTCAAAAATTATAGATTATGTTTGATTAGAAAAAAAAAATGAGGTAATAAATTATATTTTATATAATAAAAAATTATTGAAAAAAAAAAATGATGTGTATATTTTATCCACGCTTTGAAGCATGGCCACTTTTATAAAGGCTTTGAAAATTGGAAACAACTTGGCCACAACTTGGCCACGCTAATTTTTTTTTTTTTTTATTAGTCTTCCATATAACCATGCTTTGAAGCGTGGCTAACTTGTCCACGCTAAAAAGCGTGGGCAAAATTGTCCCCGCCGCTTCACTAAAGGGTGGGCAAATTCATGCCCATACCTCTTTTAGCCACACATTACACCACGTTTTGGCGAAGCGTGGGGACAAATTTCCCCATGCTTTAAAACGTGGCTATTAAGGAATTTTAGTGTGGGCATAGCCCTTATTTCTTGTAATGTATTTTGGTCAGAACAATCAGTTATTCTTATGGAAAGAAAGTTTAAAGAGGAAAAGCCTTTAGTTTCAAAATCTCGTTTATTCTGAGTTTCAGAGAGAGAAGCTTAGAATTTAAATTATTAGAGAGATATAACCATTCAAAATGAGACTGAACAACCTTATGGTCTTGTGAACCCTCAATTTTGCACCCTCATGATGCTGCCGCAGTTTGACACTTGCTAAATTTCGTGCGTTACGCAAAACCGGTACGGCGGTCCCGCTGGCCGGTTAGCGGGCAAGGATCAAGGGGACAGCGCTCCCGGAGTAAAAATTGATTTTCAGTTATCATATTACAACGATAATTAATTTCGGATCCACCACCACTGACCGGTAATTTTTCAAACTTCAGAAACTTCCAAAAACTGACCTGGAACTCCTGAAAACTTACCCAAAAAACCCCAAAAATTGAACTAGAGAGCGAGCATCCCGAAAGCAAGGCCTCCTTGCAGACGGCCGAGAGGCTGGCCGGCGCATCCGCCGGTGGCCTACGCTTGTATGTGAGGCCGCCTCGCGGAAGCCGCGAGGTGCGTTTGCCGACACCTTGCCGTGACTCATGACTTCTGCGAGTCACCTTGCGGATCCGCACTTCAATGAAGATAGCACGTCAGAATAGATCTGGCACGTCCGCGAGGCCTAGCGGCCGGTCGCCTTTTCACCATTTTACCCTTTTACCCCTCATTTTTTTTTTTGCTTTTGAAGTCATTTTTGGTCTTTTTTTACCCCTATCTGCTCCTATAAATACCCCCCTATTTTTTCTTTCGAAGACACCTCAAACATTTGTTGATTGGCTATCCATTTGTTTCCTCTCTCTCTCTCTCTAATTATTTTTCACACTCATTTTGAGTAATCATAATTAATTAATTAATTAATTTCTTATTTAAGTCTTCACTCAATTTGATTAATTAATCATTTTAATTAATTAATTAATCTTTTTAATTAATTAAAATTGAGTAATTAAGTAATTAAAAGTAATTTTTTAAAATCAATCTCGTTTTACGAAACGGAACTTCGATCCGTTAAAACCACTCTTCCACCACTCAAACCCACAAAGAAGGTATAATCTCTTACTCAAACCCCAAATCAAACCAAACCAAACCAATCTGACCGATTTTTAAACCCCCTTCCACCTCATAGTGGAATGAACTATGTGGGTTTTGATCCCCATTCAATGGGGTATGTAGGCAAATTTGGAATCTAAATCTAAGTTTCAAATCCAAATCTCAATCAATCCCCTTCCCCCTTTTATTTTTAATGTAAAAATGTAAATTTATGCTTTCCTTATAAATTTCAATTAAAGCAATTAATTATTCAATTATTTTGGAGTAAAGGAGCGATTTTGTGATTACCTAGTACTCATAAGGGCTAGAGGAAATACTTTCCTTTACTTGTGGATGTTTAAATACTTGCTTTTTATTTTTTCATCTGCTCATAATTATGTCATGCTCATGCATTATAAATTATTATTAAATACTTGTCATTCATGAAATTAATTTTCAAAAGTCGAATTAAAGTTAAGAGCCAAATCGAGATTATTTAAAACCAAAAACCTAATCTCCGAGCTCAAACTTGGTTCGGAGATTAGTGATTTTATACTTGGGTAAATTAATCTAAAATTAATAAATTAGAGTCAAATTGGGTTTTTCTTTTATTTTCCCATATAAATAAATTAGGGTGGCAACTCCTGAATCCTTTTCAAAAATTAAATAAATTTTTCTAGGCGATAGCTGTGAACCTTAATTTTACACCTCAGTGTATGGTTGAACCTGACTAACCATTGGCGAAAGTGCGACGGTCAAGCAGAAGAAGAATAGTAGAAAACGGGCCTAAAAAGCGTAAGTGGACCTGTGGGTCCCGCAGGCTGCCTCTGCGGTACCGCAAGGCAATCCTGCGGTTGCCACAGGCTGCCCCTGCGATACCGAAGATCAGTTTTGCGGCAGCCAAATGCTACCGCATGGACCCCCTGCGGTACCGCAGGGTCCCTGTGCAGCAGCGTGTACCTGTTTTGTATTCCCCCATCAAAAAAACGGAAAAATAGTCCCCCATCCCTCCTACTATATATTCAGACCCCCCAAGTCAGTTTGAAACACACTTGGACTTGCTTAATCAACCAATGATCTCAAAGCAAGTTTCAAAAGCTCTTTTTAGCTTGTTCCATAAAGAAGGAACGAGCCCTCTAGTTCTAAAGTTTGTTCTTTTATTTTTTATTCGCTTTGCTCTTTGCTCCTTGCTTTGCAAAGTGTGTGTAAGTCTTTCGTTTGAGGTCCGAGTTCCGCCTCCAGCTAAGAGAATGTGGAATTAAGATTCGGGAAGCAGCTCCGTTTGTTCGTCCCCAAGCTTCGTAGGCGTAAGGTAAGCCTTAATCTCTTTATTCTTTCCATTTTTCTTGATTTGCTTTTATTTATTTATTTGCTTTTATTATTACTTTATTTCTCCCTCTTTGGGATTCTTTTCTTCTCCTTTGGGCTCCTTGCCTAATTCTTGCTTATCTACTCCATCGCTTTCTAATTGATTTACTTAGGATAGTTAATTAAAATCTGATCTAATTAACTCAACTTGGTAAATTAA
>CATKHJ010788899.1:0-11660 GCA_949750685.1 Vernicia montana | reverse complement strand
TATATATATATATATATATATATATGGAAGTGGACCAAATAACCAAATAACTAAGAATATATACATATATATGTATGTGTGAAAGTGGGCCAAAATTGATGAAAAGAGGAACACGCCTCTATTCATAATGAATAGAGGCGTGTTCATGAAAAAAAAATAGAGGGACACGCCTTTATTCCAGTAAAAATGCCCGTGTTCCAAGTTTTTCAATTTCGAAATTTTATTCCAGAGAACTCCACTCCCTGAGACACTCTGAGGCACGGACATTTTAACCATTTTAGCTGCTAGAAATTTCTATCCAGCCTACTAAAATTTTATTTTTTTATTATATATAAAAGAGAGTTAGATGAAGCTCTGTATCTTCATTTTCTTTCACCCAAAACACCTCTGAAACCAAATTTTTCTCTAGATCTCCATCAAAGAGCTGATGTTCAAGGATTAATTTCTTTGTTTTTTAAGAGGTATGTTTTTTATTAGAAGCCTATTTATTTGATTATAAGTTAGGGTTTTATGCCAAGCAAATTCATATGAATTTAAAGTTAGGATGAGATGTTAAATTAGTTCTTTATTTGATTTTAGAGTAAGAATTGATAGTAGATGAGTTTATTGTTAAATTTTAAGATGAGATTAAGTGTTGAATATGTCTTTCTTGTGTATGTGATGATTTATAGAGGATAAAAGAAACCAAGAAGAAGATGATTGTTATGGTGATTGATTTTCTTGGTACTTGATGTGGAGTAGAAATCCAAGAGTATATAAGTAATCTTTTGTCAAGGTAAATAGAAAATATACTACTATATTTGTATTTATAATCCTAAGGCTTAAAAATCCTATGTTCATGTGAAAATCACCATGTGTAAAAAATATATATGCCATCTATTCTTTTCATGTGCTACTAAAATTGCCAAACCATAATTAATTCATGTGAAACATGTGACTTATTCATTTGTTTATTGATATGATACTCATGTGACTATGTGAACTATTGATTCTATATTGCCTATGAATTGGAAATTATACTTCATTGTTCATTGATTATTGCTAACCCTAAGTAACATAAATCCTAAACTGATGTCGGTAAGACATCAGGCTATGTGCACATAGATACCCATGGAAATGGTATAATATCCGAACCCTAGCTAGGAAGGGTAAATTGTCCTAGACATGAAGCCTGATCAGATTCATGTATTTCATTGGGGAGCATGTTAATGATAAACCTCTTCTCTTATTTCATATGGGGAGTATGCTAGTCCAGCCTCTGCTCTTATTTCATGTGGGGAGAATGCTAATAAAGTATCTCTACTCCAAATTTCATGTGGATGATTTCTGTTATGAACTATTATGTGACATTATGAGCATTTAACTACCATGAACCAATTGATTTCTATATATGTTATTGCTATTGAAACAAAAAGCCATCCTTGTGAGCTAGTCTTGAACTACCTAGCCTCACAAGTATTGTAATATATTCTTTACTCACTGAGTATATCTCATAAGTAGTTATTGTGGTTTTTTTTTTTTTTCAGGAAAGCAGTAGGATTTTCAAGTTTGTTCCTCAAGCATTTTTCATTCCTTTGGGAACAAGTCAAGAAAAGTAAAGCTCTATTTAATATGTATATATATTATATTTCTTCTAGAGCTCTATCAGTGTTAAAGATGAATTTGATCTTTATATGTAGATAATAAGAGTATTAAAGATAAATGTGATATTAATGGTAATGTTATGAGTTTATAAGTATATTGAATGAACGATTTGAATATGGAATATGAGTATAAGCATAGGAGCGCTTGAGAATTGAAGTGTTGTAATGAGGTTAAGGATGGAATTGAAAGTATTCTTATTTGCAGGTTGTGATCTTGGGGTTATAGCTAAGTTTTAGTTGATACCATGCTGGATTTTCATTGGATTGCAATGTAGCATGGGTTCTAGGGGTTTAGGTGACCTTAAGTCTTCCTATACCCTAGGACCGTCACAGCTCCTAAGAGGGGATGTGACACTATTAAGTCAATTCTGATATTGCTCCATATCATGAGTATGAGAAGTTTTTGTGTAGTTGAGGCCCTATTTCTTTAGACGAGGAAAATGACCCTCCCCTTATGGCAACGGATCAATAGGTGGGCTCACCAACAGCCTATACTCATAGGCCCAAACCTAAGAAAAAGGTCTATCATAACAGAGCAAGTAAATAGAAAATAAGAAAAGATAGAAAGGTCATAAATGTACCTCAATCAGCCACTAGTATCCTCTAATCTTCTTGTTTAGATGAACGTTGACATCCATGTTGTAGTAGAGATGAACCAGACCAACAGTGCTCTAAGCATATGTATGAATCTGTCTAACATCCTAGAGAGCCTTCAGGAGGCTCAAATCTACAAAATTCTAGTTTTTTACAAAGATTTTAGAGCCTAGAAGGTACAATAGAAAGCACCTCACCAGTTGGTCAATCTGAGTTGGTTCAGTGGGATTCCAATTCTCACAACCCCTTTAGATACTATCATACGAATAAGCGGTGCAAGAACAAATCTCAAGGGAGATGCCCAGCAAGTCTCGAACAAACTAAGACTGGTCATGAGTAGTGGGTCTGGTAAAGCAGTCATCGAATGGAACTGGCTCACACTAGAAAGGTAACTTGATTATAGCAGTGAAGTTTATGGGAGTGATGGTCATCTCCTTGAAAGGCAAATGGAAAGTGTGAGTAGTGTCCATCCATCGATGCATCAAAGGGTCAAGTGTACAACAGTCGGAATGGATGGCCTACCTGGGCAAGGAACTAATGAACAGTCCAAAGCCGATTTGGGATATTCGGGCCTTAACTCTTTCTGGAAGAATGTGGTACCACTCGTATGCAGAATGCGGAGTGCCTTCACCCTTGACTTGAACTAATGTCAACTACAGTTTTTAAAAAATGAGGTTAGCATATAAATTGAGGTCTCAGACAGACTTCAGATAAACAGATAATCAAAGCAAGGGTATTATAGTCATATATGTAAAGTGGGGGCATACAGTTGCATATGGATGTTAGAGAACCAAGACTGGTCAAAAAATAGGGTCATAACGCGAAGCGAAGCAATTTCGACAGCTACCTACAGGTCAAGGACGAGTGCCACCTTTGCGCGCCCAAGTGAGGGGCATGTGGTTGAAGGAATATTAGGCACAAATTAAGTGGAAGCAAGTTGGTGGGTGAAATTTTAAACAATTTAAAATTTCACTTCACCCGTATTTAGGTCTAACAAACATTCAAATAATCAAATTAATTAATGTGTAAAACTCGTATGAGAAAAAGAAAAAGCAAGTGGTAATCATATTACCTCTTGAAGCCTAAGATCTTTGGTTCTTCTTCTTTACTCAAAAGCTCCCCAAATGTGAAGCCTCTAGTTGTCCACACCAAGCTCCACTTTCAAGCTACCCTTTGGTTTCCTTGGATGTTCTTGATTTCCTCTCTTAGTAGTCCAAATGAAATCAAGATCTTCCTTGACAAACCTTTGGTGATTTGATTTCTCTTTGTTGTTATGAATAAATCTCTTCTCTACAAGAAACTTTTGTTTTTTCACAAAGAACAATGCATGAGAAATGAAAATCAAGAAAATTTGAACCTTTCTTTTTTTCTTTTTCTCTCAAGACTTAATCAATAAGTTTTCTCTTTGAAGAATATGAACATTTTTTTTTAGCAAATAAATCATCACATTCCTTTTATAGCCAAAAACCCTTGTTGGCTATTAGGGAACCATATTGATCTTTATATTGCTTCTGTTGACTTTAAGCAAAAAATTAAATGTCCATTTTACCCTTTAGAGTTAATGAATATTTTATTTAAGCCTTAAAGTGGAAATTACTATTTTGAGCTTGGTGGAAAATCTTTAACCCCTAAACACATCTTATGGGCTTTAGGGTTATTGAATTTATCTAACCCTTAAAACTCATCACATGGGTTTTAGGGTCATTTAAAGATTTCTAACCCCTAAACTCATTACATGGGCTTTAGGGTTGTTGAAAATCTTTAATCTCTAAACTCATCATATGAGCTTTAGGGTTATTGAAAATCTCTAACCCCTAAATCCATCATATGGGCTTTAGGGTTAGTGAATAACTTTTAACCCCTAAATTTGTTTTCTCCATATCACATATGGGCTTTAGCTATTTAGAGTTATATACTAAGCTCAAAATTAATTCATTTTATTTATCCATAGACTTAATCAATTTAATCCTTCTCATTTATATCGTATATAAATTAGGTTTTAATTGATAAAGAAATCTTTGTGGATTTAAACTTCAGGACATGCTAGGATCCTTGTAAATTTAATTACAAGTTTAATCATTTTACCACTAATCAATTAATTAAACATTTTAATTAATTATTATGGTAAACCTTTTATGCTTGAAAGGTGAATACTTTTGGGTGTGTGACTTTGTAGGTTCATGTCTAATTAGCAATGGGATTAAGAAAATATTTTTCTCTATTAACATGAAATTTCCATTTCATCCTTAGTCCCATAAGTCATGAGTGACGTCTAGCAAAACATATCATGACTACCTAATTAGAATGAATAAAAGAGTTTGATTACTTATCAATTTCATGGACCATCAATCATAATTAATGTATACTAAAATCCCTTCATTAAAAAATCTCAATCTTAGCTAGGGTCATGGATTTGTCAAACCCTAATATGCTTTGATCTTATGTCTATATCTCGATTCTAATTCTTGATAAAATTGATTCCTACTAGAAACTCTTACTAGTGAATCTTAATTACCTCGACCAAGGATTTGATTATCAAGAATAATCAGATAGCATAGGATTTCTTCCTCGTTTATTCAAGTTAATGAATTCTTTCTTGGCAATCACTTACCTCTATACATAACTAGTTAGAACTATCATATGCCTTATACCTTTACATGAATAGCATCAGTATGTAAGCAGTAATAAATCCCAACCACTAATGAATGAGATACAGTGTCCCTCAAGTCAAAGGACTATAAGTATAATTATGACCTAGATGATGATTTATTGACTAGTAATAAAACTCTATGCTATCATCATCTAACGTCACAGTTCAACTATTCATCAGATGAATATACATATGTTGTATCGATAATATTTTTCAAGTAGCATGATGCTCACTGCCTTTATAATCATAAGTATCACATATTGATTATAAAATATAAACAGAGGTGACAGTCTTCCAGAATTAATGAGGCCTAGTCATTAATCCTATGACTTTGAACATTTAAAGTATTTGTTTGAGAGCGATTTGTCATTCATATTCTCAACACTTGAGAATAGATCCACTTACAAAATACTTATAGATTACAAATATATATTTAATGCAATGGAACATTTTTATTTAAAGAAACATATATTTTTATTGCCATTTAATAAGATGTTGTTTTATATATACATAAAATGTACACTGCTCTAGGGCATATACTTTAACAATGGCACCCCCACGCGTCCGCATAAGGAGCGTACACACCCCCCACATGCCCGTAGCACGAGTAGTTCAGTTTTCGGGCAAAATTCACCGTTTTTAGTCTGACACCTGGCAAAATTGAAAGTGCAAAAATGAAATTGACATGGAAAGGTATAAGAATTACCTCAGACATGGCCAAATGCTCACTCAAACATCGAAGGGTGGGCCAATCTTCATTTGGTGGGAGCTCCAAAGTGTTCAAAACCTTTCCCCGGCCTAAAATCTGTGTTTCCGGAGAAGAGAATGGGAAAGTAATCTTCGTTGGAGGTGGAAAAACTAATCCTTCAAGAGGGTCCATCAAGAAATCAAGAAATGGAGCTTTTGAATATTTGAGAAAAATTCAAAGTTGTGAGTTTTGATTTCTTGTTTTTATTGTTTTTAATTCAAAATCTTTGTTGAAATGAGTTAGTATTGATGTAAGAATGAAGATTTTGAAGGAAAATGGTGAAGAAATGAGGAAATGAGACAAAAATAAATGAAAATGGAGGAAAGAGAGAGAGAAGAAAAAACCACCAGGAAGAGGAAGAAGAAGAGGGAGAAAAAAGGGAAAAAGGGAAAAAGGAAGAAAAATTATAGAAAAATAGCCATGAGGCTCGAAATATTATTTTTCTTGGGTAGAAAAATAAGAGAATTTCTGAAATTAATTTTGGAAAAGAAATCAGAAATTTTTAAAATAAAATGAATTTTTGAGGGAATTTCCCTAAAATGGAAAAATTTATAAAAACTTTAAAAAATCTTGAAAAGTATTTTTCGTGGAGGGAAAAATACTAAAAAATTGTTTTGGCCAATTTTTCTCGGTTTGGAAAATATTTTGAATTTTGTTTAATTTATTCCTTAGTTGAAAAAATTTTAAAAATTATTTTTGTATTTTTTCCCTAGATTGGAAAATTGAGAAATTTTTGGAAAATATTTTTTCCTCTAAAAATGTTTTGAAAAGATTGAAGAATCTATGAATTGGATTATGAACTGACGAATAAGTTCTAGATTTGTTTTACAGAAAATTAAGATCCCTGAGGCACTGAAGAATTAAGATCCCTGAGGCAGTGGAAGATTAAGATACCTGAGGCAGCGGGAAATTAAGTCCCCGAAGGTAGCAGAAGATTAAGACCCCAAAGGCACTCCTGAGGAAGCAGAAGAGTAAGACCCTTGAGGTAGTAGAAGAATTAAGTCCCTTGAGGCAAAGGAGAGTAAGACCCTGAGGCAGCGAAAAAATTAAATCCCCTGTGGTAATCAACTCGAGAGGCGAGTTAGCTGGAGCAGAGGAATTCAGCAGTATGGACAACTTCTTAATGGACTACCACCCGAGAAGGTAGGCGAAGGTGATTTCGCACCGACAGCGAAATTATAGGTATGTGTATTGTGTATGTGTGCGTAGGGAAGAAAATTAAGCGAGAGTTAGTTTGTACTTTTTCTTAATTTGAGACGCAAACTAAGCCAAAATAGAGGCAAACTGTGAACGCTTAATTTTTTACATTAGAGTCCAATGATGAGGAACCAGATGGTTCTACTTGGATTTGATTCACTAATTCTAGGAATTGGCCTGTTTGGGAGCGTTTATGAGTTTTAATTCAAAATTTCTCATCGATTCTTGAAATTTGCATGATTTTGTGTTTAATTGCATGAAAACCTCGATTTTAGGAACTTTTAAAAATTATATTTTAGTCCCTAAAAATTAAAAAATTACATTTTTATCCCAAAAGCTGAGTCGGGCCCGTTTTGGGCTGCCATCCAAGGCAAGGAGCGTGTGGCCCCCCATCCGTCCCTTAAGTGGGCTCATGGTACCCCCACGCTTCTGCTCCCTAGAGTGGGCATGTCTTGGGCCTAGCGCAGAACGACAGGCGTGTGGCACCCTACGCGCCCATTGTGTGGGCGCATGGCCCAGGCATGCACCCCTAGGGTTCCATCAGCTTTGTCACATCCCGTCATTAAGATGTGACGGTCATAGGGTATAGGAAGACATAAGGTCACCTAAATAGAACCCCTTATTATATGTTATACTAAGCACATTATACAATGTACACATATTCAAGATCATAACCTATACATCCATATTCAGATATTTAACATATCTTAGGAAGATATCAAAGTATATCAATAAGATCCCAATACTTTAGCATTCGTATTACCTATCTTCATTCATTCATAGCAGTTATCATTCACGATATCCAATATCATCATATTATAATTACAAACCATTATTATCAATCTCTAATATTCAGTAATAAATTCCAAAGACCATAATGACCATAGAGCTCTAGATTTAACTCTTCGAAATATAATATTATTACAATTTTGAAATCAAAATAACCATTTGCAGTAAAGGAAACCCCAAGCGGAGAAATTAAGCTTGAGAATTACCTTGCTTGACCTCCAGTATTATCTAAAAAATTATAAACCATTAAAGGGTGAGATATACTTAGTGAGTACGTGATAACTTAATAGAATATGCTTACAGGTAAAAGAAATGATAATGATAGGAATTTAGTAGTAACTTATATCAATGAGAAGTTATCATGTAATGAATTTTATATTTAAGCATTTTAGCAAAAATCAATATAATTGGAAGCGATATACTCCCCACGTGTAAATAACTGGAGTGGCAGCTAATGTCTTGTTCACCCTCATGTAAATAACTGGAGTGGCGGCTAATACCCTACTCACCCACATGTAAATAACTGGAGTGGCGACTAATGCCTTACTCACCCACATGTAAATAACTGGAGTGACAGCTAATGTCTTGCTCACCTAATGTAAATAATAGCGCAAGACTGATCAGGTCTTACGGCTAAGACCATCAAACCCTTCCTAGCTAAGGTCCGAATACGATCACCCTATCCGCGGGCTTTTACCATGTGAACAAGGTCTGATGTATTACCTTACATCAATCAAGGATTTCTACTTCAAGTATATTAGTGGTAGAACAGTAATCACATAAATGACAGTGTAATATTAGTTCAGTTCATGAGAATCCAACAATGGTTTGGATACAACTCATGATTTCCAATTATTTTAGTGATATAGTTGACATATAAATAAAATGGCAATTAGGCCGAAGGCCATCAGGTGAAACTCCAGCATGAAGGTATGAGATATCAACTTGGTATTTATGGTTCAATTACAAGATAATGCTAGAGTTTTCAATAGTTGATTCAAGAATGAATGACATTTCAATTGTAAATACACATATTATATTAAGGTATCACATACTCACCTCTTCGCCTATGCTCCTAATAAGCAACACAAGCAATACGGGTGTTCCTCAATCTTTTGGACACCTTCCTTGTCTTTATTTCCTTTGGTCTACAACAATTCACATCATTTGTACTACACTTTGAACTTTACTTAGTGAATCATTCTATTTTATCCTTAACTTAACTTATAATATCGATCTTAATAATCTTAACTTAGGATCCAACTTTGTAATTCTATTAATAAATATTTGTTTTAAGTTTGATTCAATATACTTGATTCACATATACATATAACACAATTTATAGTGTACACATGCTCATTTCCATAATTTGGCTGAATAGGCCTAGGGTATAATCCCATATGATTCCAATTCCCTTATTCAATTTCATATACAATCAAGACATCACATAAACAATGCACTTACGTTGTTAAAATAATTAAAAGTTCAAGACTCAATATATTCATCAATTACCATTTACCATATACACATAAAATTCATTTGAACACATTTGGTGGCATTAAAACAATAAGCTTTCATGTATTTTCTATTAACCAAGTATAACATCTAGGTACTGTTTCTATCATAATTCGTGTTCTACTAATCTAAATGGTTGATTCTTTTTTCATATTATCAATATACAACATATCTAAAATTGAGCTTAAAATATGCTCTACGCAAGATATGGTGATCATTAAAAATTTGTTATGTTTTTGTTGCAAGGACGGACTGAGTACACTTTACTTATTTAGCTACATCTCATAATTTACAGATCCAAATATAAATTCCTTTCACGGATAACTACTATACATATAATTATCATTTCTTATATTTTAAGTTTATCCTATTTCTGCCTTTAAGGTCATCAAATCTATCACTCAATTCCGGACTATCTATTAGGTCATTAATCTAGGTCAGTTTCAATTCAAGCAAGACATCTCCTTATAAATATCAAATCTTACAAATTTCTTTTACTGGAATATACATGAGATATATATATACAATTTTCATGTTTTGACTTTATTCAAATTTGGATTCTAACTTATCCAAATAGAAGCCACAAGTTTCAGCTTTTTAAGTAACTTAATCTCTTAATCCTCAATACAAAACTCTAACTTCTTGAATCAACAAATCCATAAATTTGATCAATTTTCCCATCATATACAAACATATACAAGTCCATTCTTATCATGATTTTAAACAATCAAACATCTTCCCCAATAATCCCAATTGGTCGAACCAAATAAGAGAGAAAAGATAAGATAAAACAAAGCCATAAAATAACTCAAGATTCATGTTTAGAAAGAAGAAAGGAACAAGATTTATGAAGAACTCACCTTGAGAATCCTTAGTCTTACTTTGATAATGAGTAAGCCCAAATTTTAGAGAGGAAAATGGAGAGTATTTTGTTGTTGGGTAGCAAAATGAATGGAAGATGACTTAAGTAAACTTAAATATTGTTACATGAAATTTGTATGGTGGAGATTAGATCACAAGATCAAAAGGTGGAGACTAAATCATAAAATCAAATAGTTGGAGTTTATTTTTATGCCTAATAATCCAATAGATAATTATCCTTGATGAAATGTTTAAGTTTAATACATAAATGATGTAAGAAGACTTCATATATGTAGAATTTTTTATCAAGTCAATTGTGGGGTCCACACTTAAAGCCTTATTCTTATCATCTTATTATTAACTAAGTAACATATAAAAAAAATATGCATAGCCTCCCCATTTGCTAGCCTTGGCCGAACCATCATAGTGAAGTGAGGTGGGGCCCACATTCACTTATACAATAGTAATTTTAATGCTCTCTATACTTAGTCATTTTGATAATTTTGGCACTTAAGCTATATTTTAGCACATATTATTCTATTCATTTGCATTAATACTTATTATTAAATTTATTTATATCTATCATATTTTTAGCAATCATATGATCATATTGATCAAAATAGAAATTAATTCAAGTTCATTCAGACACAATTAAGTATACTAACTTAGGTTTGGTCTTACTAGCACAATAAGTCTTTATGTTCTCTTCCTAGGTTCTCATGTTTTATGTTCAAGAACTAGAGGAGTCTAGGGTGTTACAAGCTTCCATTTTCAAATTCTTTTGAAATTTAAAATATTTTAAAGTGGTAAATGATCCCCAATCCCAACAGACTTAATAAAGATCAGTTCCTTGTGAGACCTCGCCCGAGCACCGGTCCGATCCGCTAGAGGGGATCGAAATGCTCATTCAAGTTTGGTCTCACGATGGAACCCTCGGGTTCGGATTGGTTGATCTTTGAAAATTATTTTGGGAGTCGCCACCTTAATTTTATTTTATTTGGGAAAATTTAAGGGAAAACCCAATTTTGACTCTAATTATTTATCCAATGGAAAAAAGTGCACTAGCCTCGATTACCAAAGAGGATTCGGGGACTAGGTTTTCGGTTCATTTTTAATTAGTTTGGCAAGTTTAATACACAATGGCTTAAAGGATTTCATGAATAATTATAATACATGAACAATTATGAATGAATCAAAGCAATAAAGCAATAAAGAAACTAAAAGTAATAAAGAATTTAAATACAGAAAGCAAATATAAATCTTAAATTTACAAAGTAAACCAAAATAGGGGATACTTTCTCTAGCCCTTATGAGATTTTAGGAAAGCAACACATTCCCTAAAATTAATCCAATAACAAAAATAAATGAAAGAAAGCACAAAAATTACATAAAGAAAATGGAAGAGGGAGAAAGTCTGTTTTAATTGGATTTGATGCTTTTCAGACAAGCATGCCTACGTATCCCTTCGAATGGGAATCAAAATCCACATAGTTCGCCTTCTTACAAAGGAGGTTTGTTTTAATCTGAACCTTTTATCATGTTTCAGTTCATTGATTAAAGGTTGGTTGATTGATTTTAATCAAACAAGATTGATTATCAAATTGTTAATTAGGTCAGGTTTAATTAACAAGCAAGAAAGGATCAGAACAAGTTAATTATTTCA
>CATKHJ010788761.1:0-10185 GCA_949750685.1 Vernicia montana | reverse complement strand
AAAAAAAAAAAAAAAAAAAAAAAAAACCCACAAGCAAACTACAAGTCACAAGTCTAAAGCTCAACATATAACTTGTATAAACACATAACATGTAACTCATAACTTGTACATACACATGATATTCAACTTATAACTTATTCTCATGATCAATAGGAAGTCTATATGAACTTAGGTATAACATAATCTTTGTATTTCAAAATTAAATCCCTCATAACACTTGGAATTCAGTTGACTTATCATGCGAAAAATTCATATCCAATCCTATAATATGGCACTTAACCTACACTACTCATCCATACTCTTCGTATATAAGACCAACAGAAAGTTGGGGTATTACAGTAAAATAGTTCCAGAATAAAGAACCTCCAAAGATTTAGACCCAGCACGAATCTGAAGACGGAAGGTGGTGGAGCAAAAGAAAAGAAGTTCAATGGACTTAAAAATAGATTGAATCTGCTGAGTCCATAAAAATGAAAAAAAATAAAATAGAAAGCGTATAAAAGATAACAACACAACGTAAAAATATATAATAAAAAAATATAAAAAAAAAGCAGTTAAAAAAGATATTTTGTCAAAAAAAAAAAGTATAACATGTAATTTCTTCTATTTTTATTTTCGTCTTCTATTATATGAAAAAAGTTAAAAAAAATTCAAAATTGTATCTTATATTCCTTTTTAAGGATTGTTGTTTTATTTTTGTTTTTTGACTAAAGACTATCATTTTAAGAGTTTTATGAACTAAAAAATAATAAGCAAACTAGTAGATAAATTAATAGATAAAAAAATGCAAAATGTGACAAAAAATATATATATATATATTTGCATGTCATATATAGATTTTTCATATATATTTTTATATTGATATTTAAAATTATCAAAAAATAATATTTATATTTAATAAAAAAATAATTCATATATATTAAAATATTTTAAGAAAATACAAGTTAAATAAAAAAAATATAATCAAAATAGTTATGATAAAAAAAAAATGAAAATTAAAAGGAATTAAAAGATTTATTCAACATTGAAAGAAAATAGATAAAAAAAAAATCCTATATAACCAGAATCTTACAACCAATTTACTTATTTATTATGTTAACAAAACCTAAACTTATTTTAATGCAAAAACAGAGAAAATGAGGGATGTCTAAGATGAAGAGGAAGAAAAAACGATGCCCAAGAATAAATTTATAAAAGATAAATTGTTTTTATTATTATTTAGTTTTAGCAGGGAAAATTTGTTCCTGAGGTAATGAATTAATAAATTAAAAATAAAATTTTCTTTCCCTTGCTGTAAAATTGTTTCTATAAATAATAATAATAATAATAAAGAACTCGTTTTCTTTATAAAAAAAAAAAAAAAAAAAAAAAAAAAAAAAAAAGAAAGAAAGAAAGAAAGAAGAAGAAGAAAACACTTCTTTAAAATTTTCAAAATAACCCAAAATTAATGGATCAGCCCAAAACAACCCATTGCCCATATCACAAACTCGTTGGATCAACTCTAAAAGTTAATGCAAGCCCAACATTTTTCTTAACTTTTAACCTTTCTTTCTTCTTATCTCAATATTTTGATTCAGGAAAAACAATATTTTGATTTAGAAAGCAATATCAATCATATTTTTTTATTTGATAAAATGATTATATTGTTCATTTAATTTTTATAACTTAAAAAGCAATTAGATTATATATATATATAATAATAATAATAACTTAAAAAAACAAAAACCTCTATTAATGGTTATCATTTTCACCCTACATCACTTAGTTCAAAAGTAATTATTGACTGTGGAATATTGGAAGAATGTGTGACAATGGGGTTGAATTGACTGGAACAGTGGACTCGTTTTGGTTTTATCATCAATAAGTCTTAACTCTACTCATTGTGATCTCACACTTCATATCATAATTAAGCACCTAACGCTTTTGTTTTTCCACTAAAAAAAATAATAAAAAGTTACAAGTTTTTTTTTTTTAATTTAATTTATATTGAAACTCCAACTCGAGACGAGATTTTTCAGTCTAAACGATTTCAATATCACTAAACTAAAAATTTATTATTGCACTTGCGAGATTTTAATTATTGTTTTTTTTATTTTTTGGATTACGAGTTATCTATTAGATATTATCATCCTCAATTTAAATTATTCTTATAAAATATTACTAATAACTAAGAGTATTATTGAAAAGTATAAATATCTTTGTACACCATTACAATATGACTATTAATTTTTAGTTCTAGTCTATAAAATATGGCTCAAATAACTAAATTAATATTTAAATATTATAAAATTAATATTTAAACATTATACAGGATAAAAAAATTATAAAACATGTAATTAAACAGATAAATAAACATATTTTTATCATCAGACTATCATCTCATATAATAAACACCTATTATTATTATTTTTTAACATTAAAAAAGGATTCAAATTTCAATTTCTTACCCAAGTTGCATATGCACCAATTATTAAGTTTAGTTAACTCTAAAGCAATGACATATTATAGGGATAAGTACAATTTGGGTAAAACCAGATATTTGAAAATCTTCGAATTAAATTGAAATTTCAGGAATTTGATTATTAAAAAATCGATTCCGACTTGTTTAGGGAAAAAATCAGTATCGAATTGCCTCGATAATTCGATAGAGTACAATACGATTCGGGAATTTGGGTATTTGGATATTCGGTTCCAATCTGAATTTAGTTCAATTCAGTTCGAAAATTTAGAAATTTGAGTATAAATTTATAATTATATAAATAAAAATACATATATAAGTAATAGTATATAAACTATATATTTTAAATTTATAATTATATAAATATAAATACACGTATAAGATATAGTATATATACTATATATTATAAATTATAATTATATATAAATTAATTAATCGGTACATATCTCAGGGATTCTATTTCAATTTGGATTTAATTCGGTTCGATTCTTGATATAATGATTAATGTATCTTCGATACCATTTCAATATAGTTTGAAAATTTTTTTGAGTATCGAAATTTTTTTGTTTTTTTATTCAAGAATTCGGATAGATTCAGAATGGATGTACCGTGCTCACCCTAACATATTCTATTCAAAAAGGCAAATTCAGTAGATCTATCATTTAATGATCTAATTATACTAAGCAGGATTGGTATTTGGTAGATTTAATCTAATAGCAACATATCTTTGGACTTGAAAATAAATTTAAATTTGAATTCTATCCATCAAAAGCATAATTTTTTTCCTATATAATTACAACGACTAATAATCCTTAATTTTAATTTCTAGAATCTAACTCAAATAACATAATTGATATTTAGACATTATGCATAATAGAATGTGAAACAGCAAAGATGAAACATGTAATTAAACAGCAAATCTATCATTTATCAATCTGATTATTCTAAGCAGTATAGTAACGTATCTATTGACTTAAAAATAAATTTAAGTTGGAGTAGAAAAAATAATTTGATTATCATATTATCAATTTAATTACCTTTGAATTATACTTATTAAGATTGTCTCAAAATTTCACATATCTTATGAGTTTGACATTAAAATAAAAATTATTTTTTAAGTATCATTTTATATATTAATATAAAAATTATTTTAAATATTATTTAACTATTTTAAAATTTTTATATAAAAAATATAAAACGTACTTTAAAAATAAATTTTTATAATTTAAATTGTTGAGTACCTGCCTCGTAGTGTAAAAGATAAGAAGTTTGAATTTTAATAATTTCTAGTGAAAAAAGAAAAAGAAAAAGTGATTTTTTTTTTTTTTTTTTTTTTTTTGTAGAGTTTAGAATTTAGGTGGATTACATAATTACACTTTTTAGTAGATGTTGGTTGGCTTTTTTAATTTAGGTTAGATTAGTAGTAATTAGCAGCAGGTGAGGAAGTGTTTTATTTTTTTAATAACTTGCTATAGTACACACCGGCAGGCACCGCACAAGACCTTTATTCATGGGCTAAAGCTTTGTTCACATGATCTTTTGAGTTGGCCTCCTCAGAAATCAGAATGCTTTTTACATATGGATTCTCTATTGCTTCTTTTCTAGTTTCTTTGTTCCATTACTTCTATTTTTCTTTTTTTCTTTTTTCTTTTTTTACCCTTTCATTTTCCACTTTGCAAGCTTTAGAGAAAGTGAACCTAACCAATTTGATTTTTTTTTTTTAATATAAAAATTGAGTGTAGCCCATAATTTTACCTTTAATTTATTTAGATAAGTAGACTAAATATAGTATCAATGTGCCTCAACTCAGTAATACTGAAATTATTTACTATAAAACTATGATATTTTGATTAAATTCTAATTGAAACCAAAATTTTTTTTAAAGAAATATCATGAATCTTCATTCATATATTAGAAATAGTATATCTTGGTCTAAAAATAAAAAACATTAGAAATATATCAAGAAATATCAAAATAATATGATTTGAATTTTTTATAATATTCTTCAATCGTATTAACAGAGCATTTGAACTGACAACTCGGTGGGAAGCATACTCTATTTGATGCCTATTAAGCCACAAATCGATTTTTATATTTTTGAATAAGTCTAATTGTTTGAATATCAATAACAAATCCAAAACCAACTCAAATATTAAAAATAGTCCAAGAAAATGGAATTTTTCTATAAGAGAATAACAAATTACTTTTATGAAAGAATAACTAGTAAATCTCATCAATAGAACAAAAAATTCCAAAATAAAAACTAAAAACAATTCTACTAGTAATAAATATATGTTAAGAAATACACAAATTAACACATCTAGAGAGATCTGTGTTTATTTAATAGATAATTTAAATAAAAAAAAGAAAGAAACTACCGCATATCGAAAGAGAAAATCAACGGTAGCTCAAGAAAGATTTTTTTTTTTTTTTTGGCCAAAGCAAGAAAGAAAATTTATGAAATAATTAGAGAGAGAAAAATATTAAAAAAAAAAAAAAAAAAAAAAAAGAAGAAGAAGAAGAAGAAGAAGGCTAGAGTTTCTCTTTTTAATTTCAAAATCTACTCTAATTGAAACCAAATTGATATGAAAAGATTTTAGGAAAATATTGACTTAGTTAAGTTGTTGAACCGCTAAACTTACCTTGTTTAATTAATGGTAATTAAACTGCCTATTGCTAAAAAAACATAAAAAAAAAAAAAAAAAAAAAAAAAAAAGTGAAATATTAATTAATTGGTTTAGTTTCCCTATCAAAGCCTGCGAAGTCGCCCAAGTCCCAGTTTAATGTCTCATTCACGGATAAATATAATGGAAATAAAATAATCATTGATTTTATAGCATAAAATAATGATTCTTCAATTATACATATATAATTTATTTATTATAATTATAAAAAAAAACTTATTTTATACAATAGATTATTGCATATTCTAGAATTTCAATCAAAATTTAAAATTATAAAATAGTTATTTTATAGAATAATAATTCACATGTAAAATGAAACCAAAACTAATAATAATTATTTCATAAGTTTTGAGAATATTTCTTCAAATGCAAAAATCACTAATAAGTAATATAATGCATGAGTAAAGTGTCGATTCTACGATAAAAAATTGATAAGTACTAAAATTAAGATTTTCTTTATAAAATATCAAATGAATATTGTTAATGGAAACACAATCTTGCAAAAGTCAAGATTGTGTACCACCGTTATTGTTAATGTCAATATTAGTTATTGTTAGTCAAATTGCCAGCCTATTAGCACATGTATATTCAGCCATAGTTAAGCCATTAATCACGGTTAAAATTTTCTATAAATACCTAGAATTAGCTTCTGTAAGATATACAATCAGAAATACAAATAATTCATTTCTGTCTTTGTTTCTAGTAAATATATTAACAAATATTTTAAACTAAAATTAAATTAAACTAAACTGGAATATGAAAATTAATTAAATTGAATATAAAACAATGATATAAAAAGTTTAAAATTTAGATTTCATCAATTAATTACTTATATAAATATATCTAATTGAATTGATTGGATTTTATCTTATTTGAAATAATGATTAGATTTTCTTAAATTATATGTTGTTATCTCTCAAGATACAATACGTGTATTTATGTTAATTTTATATCTACTTTCGTGATAATAAGTAATTAATACAAACTCATTAGTTTTATGAAAATATTTTTAACAATCACAAATGAGTGTTTTTATCTTTAAACAACACATACCCTAGGTACAATGCCTTAACACATATCATGGGTTTAATGCTTTAATGAACTAGTGTTATACTTTCACTCTCGATACTTTACACAACATCTTAAAGATGCAAATGGTGATCAGTTATTCATAAGAATATAATTAAATCCTAAGACAATAGATTAATTCTCACAAGTAATTTCCAATCAATTAATTATAGATAATCATAGGCAAATTAAAATATTATATCTAAAACCCTAAATAGAAATTTAGTTACTCACAATATGAAAAGAAAACAAAATACTAATTGAACAGAAAATAAACATCACAAACAAAACGTATGAAAGAATCGGAGATTGGGGAATATCTCCCACCCCTCCTTTTCAACTTGTAGAAAACTAATTTATATAGATATACAAAACTTAGATTTAAAAAGGTTTAAAAATCTTTAGAAATCTAGGAAATTCGAAGTACCAAACTACCCTTCTAACATTACTATCATATTTTAGGCTCTATGGAATAAAATATCCATCGTGTTGTATCTTGTTTCAAAAACTAAAACCAAGCCGTCGGAGATCTCCTTAAAGAAAAATTACTCTTTTTTTTAAAAAAAAATTGACCCTATATCGTAACTAAGCTAAATGCTAATATATATATATATATATATATATATATATATATATAATTTAAACATAATTATTAATTAGATTAACATTTTCATATTATTTGAGAATATGAGGCTGGATAATCATAATTTACTAAAGGTACGTTTGTTATATCAAAATAAAATATAATGTAAAAAATATGTTTGATTATATTATAACCTACTAAACATAACTTAAATATTTTAATTGAAATAAAACGAGCAATAAGCAATAAGTAGAGGGTATTTTTTTTTTCTTAACAGTGATTAAAAACCCTAGCCGCCTCTCATTATTCTTTTTTCTCTAGTTCTCCCTTAAATTTTATTTTTTGAATAACCGTCGATCAAAAGAGCGGTGATTCCAAAATATTCTGTTAAATTTGATATAGATAGTCTCATCCCTACTGTTGTTGCTACATCCATCATCGGCTCCACTCATTCGTTATCTATTTACGCGTTCTCCTCTACTGTCGCTCGACACTCATTCTACTCGATCTCGTTCTCTGTCTCTTTGTTTGTGCTATCGCCTCCCCATATCTGTTTTTACCATATGTTTGTGGGTGAATTTTTATTTACTGTCGCTAGGATTATATTTTTTATTTTATTATTTTGTGTTAAATTGTATTTTATTTTTTATATTATTTTATCTTCTCATGTTGGAAGTTTTTTTTTGTTATGAGTCTGGTGGTATGTTTGTGCATTGTTGTGTATCAGATATTCCTAAAGAAAACAGTGGTTTATTACATTATTCTACTATTAAAGTCGTAATTTTTCAAAACTAACTATATAGCAGTTGAATGTTCTGTTGAACATTTACAATCTGTAAATCAGTTTGCTTTTATTAGGATAGTTGATTCTATATAATATCATTTTCTATTGAAATTTGTATTCATCCATTAACTATTAATGAAATTTAAATTTATTTATAAAAAAAATAGTGTTTTTTTTTTTTTTTTTTTTTACTGGGGGGTTGAAATTGGAAATTTTTCTATGTAAAAATGATTGCAATATAAATAGAAATACGTACGCGTGCAAGTGTGCAACTCTGGTGATATAATTCCAGAAGTGTTATAGCCTTTATTTTTTACAATTGAGGATATTGTTTGAGAATTGTGGTCATATCCGCCCCTTTTGTCAGCAAAAACAATTCCTTCAATCATGCTTTCCACTAATTGACCAAATATCAGATATAGGAATCCACATATCGATAAAATACTAATAATAATAATCATAATTTAGAAACAAAAATGTCAACTAAATGATTTTAATTTAACTTAAAATTTTATTTAAATTGATATAATTAAATATTAATTTATCGTCAACTTATAAATAGGTTGGTGCAATGTCAATTCGAATTGGTGTTATTGGTATTAGCTAGGTTTTTATTATTATTATTATTATACCGGAATTTAAAGTTTGATGTTAGTTCTAGCTAGTGCTTGACATATAATAATTATGAACTTTTTTTTTTTAATCTAATCATATGATTATGACTAATTCACTGTCATTATGCATATATACACCCATTTAATTAGTGTACTAATTATTGTGATTATTATATATTATGAATTTCTAATGCGTGATTATATATTATTGAATATTAAGTATTATATAAAACAAAATTATTTTAATTAATAATAAAATAAATTTTAATAAATTTTATGAAAAATAAAATGAAGTCAATAAAAAAAATTTTAAATTTGAGTTCAATAACAATTAGTATTTATATTCAATCAATAAAATAAAATACAAATAGTAAAATAATCAGAATAATAATTTAATATTTGAAATTTACATAAAATCTATTTGAATGTGAAATCTAATGTCTAATATATATTGCTATAAAATATACATTATGAATATTTTAATTGCCCATTAGTATTGAATAATAATTAAATATGGTACATATATTGGAATATAAAGCAATAAATTTACTAGCTTATTGAAAAATTATTATTTTTTATTTACCTTATATTATTTTTTTTATACATGAAAAAAAATTTATTAAAGTCACTTTGACTTTTAAATCCTAACTTCTAAGTCTCTATAAAAAAAAAATTCTTTTTACATACAAACTATTATAAACTTAGACTAATAAAGCAAATGTCTTAAATTAAATAAAGGCATAACAATTAATTAAAACATAATTATATAATATAAATTCTAACCCTTTAAATCTATTTGAGTTGATTTATTATTCTTAACATAAATGAATAATGGACTTATGAATGCCTATGTTTTGTTTCTATCTTTGTATACGTATAGATACATTTTTTATTTTTCTAATTTAAGAAAATAAACATAAAATTTGAAAAGTATTTTCAAGTTTTCAATTAAAATTAATAAGTTTAGAAATAAATACGATTTGTAATATAATTTTTTATTAAAAAAAATAAAGTTGGCAAAAAATTTTAGAATTTGTGTTAAAATAAGCAAAATTTTAAATAGGATTATAAATTCACGTACCTCTTTTCTTTACTCTTACTCTTGACCTTCAATCTTAATTCCAACTTATAAGAAAGTGATTTTTTTTATTAATAAAAACACCTATTAACAATTAAGATGATATATATAATATATATATATATATATATATATATATATATATATATATATATATATATATATATATATATATTAATTTTTTTTTTGTCAAAATAAATGTGAAATGTTAATATGTTAAAAAAAATATTAGTACATACATAGTGATTTGGTGAAACTTTTGAATTTTGACCAACGATTTGCAAGAAAGATTCTACAACAAATTTTAATCTCAAAACATCAATTATACATATTTATATAATAAAATAATTTGTACAGTAAAAATATAATTAATTATATTATATTATGTAGGTAATAAACTATATAAAAAAAATACTTGGTAATAAAGAAAATTTATTTTATGTTTGAATTATTTGTCCTATAATACCCATGTAAAAAATGAACATGCTCAATAATTAAAAAAAAAAAACATAATAATAAAGTCAATTAAAAATATAAAAATAATACTTATAATGAAAAGTAAAAACACCATACCATAATTGAAGTTAAACATTAAGAATAGAGATTTTTACACAAATAATCCAAAAACTTAAAAAAAAATAACTTTTTTAGCCCATAATTTTTTATTTTGCAAAAATAGACTAAACTTCCCTCTTCATTTATAAATTTAGTTTTTTTTCTTCTTTTTGCTTATCAAAGTCTTATTTTTTTCTCTTCACCTATAATTTATTAGTTCCACTTCCTTTTAAATTAAAAATTAATTTAATCATATTAAATTTTATTTATGAAAATTCAAAATGAATTAACTACTAACCTATATTTAGCTTGAAAACTATATAATTCAAAATGAATTAATTTTCTTGAATTTTTCAAATTA
>CATKHJ010788688.1:0-19116 GCA_949750685.1 Vernicia montana | reverse complement strand
CTAAATATGGAGCTTGTGAAAGGACTAGGCCCATTTTGGACAATAGAAAATGAAGCTTAGTTGTAAGTAAGCACTTGGTAAATAGATCAGCAAGCTGCACTTTGGAAAAGACATGGGAAAGAGCTAGAAAACCTTGTTTATATAAATTTCTGACCAAGTGACAGTCAATATCTAGGTGTTTGGTTCTTTCATGGAATATAGGATTTTTTGTAATATGAATGGTTGCTTAATTATCACAAAGCAAGGGTATAGGCAAGGATAAAGGAATATGGAAATCTTTGAACAAATAAGAAACAAATTGAAGTTCACAAGCTGTAGTAGTAAGGCTCTTGTACTCAACTTCAGCAGAAGACCTAGAGACTATGGAATGTTTCTTACTCTTCCAAGAAATAAGTGAATTGTCTAAGAAAATACAATACTTTGTGACTGACTTTCTAGTGGATGGATAGGTAACCCAGTCAGCATCAGAGTATGCAAACAATTGGAAAGAGGATTGGGCTGGAAAATAAAGACAATAAGAGACACAACCCTTTAGATACTTAACTAGGTGAAGTGTAGCATCCCATAGAGCAACAGTAGGAGCAGTCATAAACTAACTTAACTGATGGGTGGCAAAAGTGACATCTGGCCTTGTCAAATTGAGGTAAAGCAACCTACCAAGTAACCTCATGTATTTCTCTGAAGATGCAAATAATGGACTCTTTGTAGCTGCTAGGTGAACACCTGTGGGAAGAGGTGTGGGTGCTGGTTTGGCACCTGTCAAACCTATGTCTTAAAGGATGTCTAATATGTATTTTCCTCTGATTGACATATAATCCATCATCAGTCCTTGCCATTTCAAGACCCAAAAAGTACTTGGCTTACCCAAGGTCTTTAATTGTGAAGTATCATGCAAGTACTGTTTAAGAAAAGCAATTTCAGAACTGTTTGTACTTGTGACAAGCACATCATCTACATAGATAATCAAAGCAGTAAATCCTTGAGATGAGGACTTAGTGAACAAACAGTGATCATATGTAGATTATTGTAGACCAAACTCAATCAATTTAAAGATGAACTATGTATTCCGCCGCCTAGCTGCTTGTTTCAAACCATAGAGTGACTTGGTAAGCTTGCATACCTTGTTGGGAGGCACAGAATAGCCATATGGAGGGAGCATGTACATATCTTCTTTTATAAATCCATGCAAAAAAAGCATTGTTGATATCTTATTGATAGATGGTCCATGATTTTGTTGCTACAATTGCTAAAAACAATCTGACAATCACCAGTTTAGTGACAGGGGAAAATGATTCAGTAAAATCCTCACCCTCAACTTGGTTATAGCCTTTGGCTACTAACCTAGCCTTATATCTCTCAATTGTTCCATCAGGAAAAAATTTAACTTTAAAAACCCATTTAGAGCTAATAGGTTTCTTTCCTGAAGGTAAATCTGTAACAATCCATGTATGATTAGTTTCCAAGGCTGCTAATTCATTGTTTATAGCTTCTATCCATTTTGGATCATTCTTTGCTTGACTATAGGACTTAGGTCCTTGAATAGTAGATAAATTTGCAAGAAAGTGCATATGTGTTGGATCAAATTTAGAAAAGAAAGAAATAAGAAATGGTTGTAAGGGATATGGGGTAGATGAAAAAGATATAAGTAAAGTTAGATCAGTGACAGTAGTATGATCAAATGTATTAGGAAAATAGGTAGTATATATACTTGAAACAAAGTCTTTCATCCATGCAGGTTGTGTCCTTTGTCTATTGTTATGTCCAACTGAAAGTAAAAAAGATACAGGTGCTTGAGGATGTTGTGCAATGGGAGCAGAGACAGAAGGGTTAGGGACAGATTCTGGTATATCAAAAGTATTGGGTGAAATAGAGACATTTGGAGTATCAGAGGATATAGGAGATGTAGGAACTGACTCAAGTACATCAGAAGTGATGGGTGGAGGAAAAAGATCTAGAGTAGCAAGTGTAGGGTTATATGGAACATCAATAGGTAATGCAGAAATATTAGGCAAAATAGGTAAAGAATCACTGTGTTCTGTTAAGGAATTAGTTTTGTAAGGAAATATACTCTCATAAAATACTACATCTCTAAATGTATAAACAACATGAATCTGTAAATCATAGACTTTATAGGCTTTCTGTCTAGGTGGATACCCTAGAAAAATACACTTATAGGCTTTTACATCAAACTTATTCTTAGAGGGCTTTGTGTTGGTAGCAAAACATAAGCAACCAAAGTCTCTCATGTTGCTGTAATCTGGTGGTTTGAGAAACAAAAATTCAAAGGGTGTTTTCCAATTAAGAACAGGTGTAGGCAGCTTGTTAAGTATATATGTAGCTGTAAGTATGGAGTCCCCCCAAAACTTTTTAGGTAGATGAGAATGAAACATTAGTGCCCTAACTATCTCCAAAAGATGTCTGTGTTTCCTTTCTACTACACCATTTTGCTGTGGTGTGTAAGGGCAAGTGGTTTGGTGTAAAATGCCACAAGAAGCAAAGTAATACTGACATTGACTATTCAGGAATTCAGTTCCATTGTCTATTCTGACTTGCTTTATGGTAGTTTGAAACTGATTTTGAACCATAACATGAAATTGTTGAATGAATATCAATGTTTGAGTTTTATCTTTCATAAGGTAAGTCCAAACTCCTCTACTATAATTATCTACAATAGTAAGGATATAATGACAACCTATTAAGGAAGGGGTCTTTTAGGGTCCCCATAAGTCTAAATGTATAAGTTCAAAAGGTTGTTTAGTTTAGATATGACTTTTAGAGAAAGGTAATTTGTGTTGTTTAGCTAGTGGACATTGTGAGGCCTCGCCTGAACACCCCTTCCCTCGCTTGATAAAAATGTGCCTTAAGGAAAGGAGAACAATTTTTAAGGGAGGTTTAGATACAAGTTTTGGTGCTCACGATTGGAAGCGGCTATCACTTTGAAAATTTGATTTGATTTTTGGAAATGATTTGAGAGTCGCCACCCTAATTTTATTTTTAATGAAAAAATTAAGGAAAAAACCCAATTTGACTCTAATTCATTAATCTTTGATTAATTTACCCAAGGATAAAGTCACTAGTCTTCGAACCAGGTTGAGCTTGGGGACTAAGTTTTTGATTTTAAAATAATCTCAATTTGACTCTTAAGTTTGATTTGACTTGAAAATTGATTTCATGGATGGCAAGTATTAATGATGATAGCATGATGATTGCATAATTATGAGTGCGTACAAAAATAAAGATCAAGTATTTAAACATCCACAAGTAAATTAGAGTATTTTCTCTAACCCTTATGGGTATTAAAAAAATCACAAGATCGCTCATTTACTCCAAAATAATTAAATTAACTAATAACATTAATTAACATTTACATGTACAATGGATTGCTATTGAAAAATAAAAGGGGAAGGGGATTAATTGGGGATTTAGATTTGAGGCTTGGAGTTAAATTCCAAGCGTGCCTACGTAACCCATTGGATGATGATCAAAACCCACGTAGTTCTTTCCACAGTGAGGTGGAGGGGTTTAAGGATCGGTCAGATTTGATTGGATTGATTTGATTTGGAGTTTGAGTGAGGGTAAGAGATTATACCTTCCTTTTGGGTTTGTGTGGTGAGTGAATGTTTTTACCGTAGCGGAGTTCCGTTTCGAAAAAACGAGGTTGGTTTAAAAAGAAAATTAATTTAATTGATTGTTTAGCTACCCAATTTTCAATTAATTAAAAAGATTAATTAATTAAAGTGATTAATTAAAAGGATTAATTAATCAAATTGAGTTAAAGATTAATTAATTCAAAATCAAAGAGAAATTAATTAATTAATTAATTAGGGTGATTACTCAAAATGAGCATGAGAAGATTAATTAGAGAGAGAGAGAAGAGAGCAAATGGATAGCTATCAACAAATGCTCAAGGAGTGAATTGAAAGGAAAAATGGATGGGGTATTTATAGAAAAAATGAGGTGGGGGTATTTTGGGAAGTGAAAGAGTGAAAAGACCAAAAAGGTAGAGCTTTTTAGTTTGAAAAATCAGGCTGGAAAGGTAAAAAGGTCATTTTAAGGTGCAAGTACGGGGCACGAAAATCAAGGCATCGATGGCGCCGTTGGGCGTTCTGGCGGCGGCGCCACCGGTGATCCTAACGGCTCTGCCAGCCTGTCCGATGGCTGCTGACGCGGTGGGATTGACGGTACGACTGCAAGAAAATTGAGGTGTTGGCAGTGCCGCCGGGTGTGAACCTTCAATTTTGCACCCTCATGATGCTGCCACAACTTGACACTTGCAAGGCATCGATTACGATCCCGTTAGCCGATTAGCGGGCAAGGGTCAAGGGGGCAGCGCCCCTTGCAAGGGTTCGGGCGAGGCCTTTATATTAATTTGGACAGATACGGTATTGTATCGATGGTGACTTTACATGGAGTATTGGTCGACTGAGATTTTATAGGGGCTTGCTTTAGATTTTGGGACCTGGTGGTCCATGTTTTTTATTTTGGTGTTGCCATGGATGAGTTGTGCCCACTTTTGAGGAGTTCAGCGCCATATTCATTCGGCTGCTATCTGGAGGCAGTCTTGGTAATGCCAGAGTTCAAAGTTGGGCATTTTTGGACTTTTCAAGAGTTTCTGGATCTGCCTCTAAGATGTTACTAACCGGATGGTCGTTGATGATCGAGTGAATCTAAACGCTGTGATTGAGGAGTTTCAGGACCCCGATGACTTTAGAGATTTGAAGAGGTAGAGGCTTAGGATGGGGGCTCTGATTTTCTGTTGGATAGCTTGGTATTTGCTTTCTAGTTCTACTGGTTGAAGTGATGCTGGAGTAGTGGGTTTGGCATTTTAGATGGGGTAGAGTCATACTGTGGCTAGGGATATTTTTGGCTTGAGGTTGTTTGGCCAATTGAGAGAGAGTGCCAGGCTATTCTGGTGAGGGAGATTGAAGATGACACTACAGAGGAAGAGGAGACTGTTACAAGAGAGATAGAGAGGGTGACTCGACCTTCGGAGGAAACTCGAGGAGCTGCTGAGGGTTCGACACTGCAGGTTGCATTAGTGACATAGGTTATAGTGGTAGTGACAAAGAAGATTGTGACTGCAATGAGGAGATAGGGTGACACTACAATGGTGATTCATAGGAGGGTTAATGCAACCAGTGCAAAAAAGGAGGACTGTTGTTTTCGGGGTTCAAATGTGGATTTTAGCTGCAGCAGCAGGGACAGGTTCCCAAGCTACTACTGCATAGGATTTCTAGGAGTAGTTCTAGAGCTACCTACACTTGGGGTAGGTTTTCTGATATGACTGTAAGGAGCAGTTCTAGTTCTGCTGATACCTCTACTGCTGCAGCGGAGGGAGCTAAAGAGACTAGAAGGAGGGATGTGACTATTGAGGAGATTGTGGCAGACTCTGATTCTCACGAGAGCACGAAGGATGTACACCCTAGAAGGAGGAGGGGGATTGGCTAGACTATGACTTCAGATATGATGATGACACTTGTTTTTGCCTTATAATTGCTTAGGATTTGCTGTGGGTTTCCTGTGTTTGTGCATATGCTTGTAAGCTGATATGACCACATGATGCAGGATAATCTATACATGATATTTGGAATGGGCTATCCTTTTTTTGTGATGATGAATTGTATTTTGTAAAATCTGATCATCATTGTATAAGACATCTTTCATTTTTGCTCTAATTTTTATCTTAAGCCACCCTTTCGGGTTTTTAGCTTAACAAGCACTTTTTAGAATTTTTTGTTAGCTCTAATTTTTGCCCAAGCAGCCTTTTTAGGTTTTCAACTTAGCGATCACTTTTCAACATTTTTTTTAGGCAAAAAGAATCAAGTGAATGATGCATTAGGCTCAAAGGAAATGAGAATGAGATGCTTTGTCATGCGAATAAAAGTGCTTTGCACTATGATTTGGACTGCACCCGAGTCGAGCTGCCTACGTATCCCTTACATCATTTTTCTTTTAGTCATTTTCTTTTAGGGAGAATCAGGTTTACGTAGTTTTGATTACAGATGCATTTGAAAAATAGGAACTAAATACAGACATTGATTTTAGACAAAGTATCTCTTCAGTTGATCTAGGTTGCAAGGGTTGGTGAACTGGTTCCAGTCCACGTCCATGAGGATGGCGCTTCTGCTGGATAGGATCTTCTTGAGCACGTACGGCTTAGCCCAGTTTGGTCTGAACTTTTCTCTTGGATCATGTATAGGAGCTTGAATCTCTTTTAAGACAAGATTCCCTTCTTGCAAACCTTTGTCTTTCACCTTTTATTGAAGTGTCTGACTAGCTTCTGTGGGTAACAAAGCATCCATTCTCTTTTCGTCAATGGCATTTAGCTGGTCATGACACCCTCTGATCCACTCTACTTTTTTTTTTCATAGCTTCTGTTAACAAGCTTCATGTGTGTGTAGGCCGAAATCTTGTGAACCGTGATGCTTAGGTCTACCATGTCCTTGGGTTCCACACACAACAGTTCAAGAAACTACGAGCCCTTCGATAAATACCTGTCTGTCATGATATAGAGATACAATGTATGCTACTTTTTATTTTTCCTCTGTGCTTAATTAATTGATTCTTTGCCTTTTTCATTTTCATTCATTCATTTTATTTTATTTTATTTTATTTCATTTCTTTTTCAGATGTCCTATTCAATGATGAATCAGAAGAAGTAGAGCAAAACTGAAGGTTCAAACTTTGCATTGCTGATAAAAGTCTCATCATTATGGGTTACATTAAAGGATGAGCCTGGAAGGCAAAATACATACTCAGAAAAAGCAAGACTCGACAGACTCGAATTCAAAAGTAGACTTAAAAGCCTCGTATGGACTCAGGGGACTTGAACATGGACTCAAAGGACTCAAACATAGACTCAATAAACTTAGAGGACTCAGACATAGACTCAATAAACTTAAAGGACTCAGACATAGACTCAGAGGACTCTGGTACAGCAGGGCCGACACCCTTCTCAAAGTACCAATTATTGGGTGGAGTTTGAGATAGTGGGATGAGCTCAGTGGTTCAGAAGAGTATTGGTGGAAATATTAGGCTTTGGCTTGGGGGCAATGATGTCTCCGTTATCAATGAGGTCCTGAATTCTCTGTCTCAAAACCTTACATGCGTTGGTCTTGTACCCCGCTTCACGGTGGTAATTACAATGCTTGTTTGCATTATAGCCCTTAGGCAGGGGGTTTGGAGGAGCTTGTGGTTCAAGAGGCTTAACTAGATGAGCCTCTAGGGCTTTCTTGTAAACAGCGCTGAGGGGCATGCCTAGCTCGGAGAAAGTCCTCCTTAACTCTAACCTCATCAGCTGGTGACAAGAGACAACATTTACTTTTCCTCCTCTTTGTGTGGTTGAGCTCGTGGTGTTGTAATTGTTGTTCTTATGATACCTCGAACTAGAGGATTCATCCTTAATTCGTTCTGATTGGATCAAATCTTCAATCTTGGCGGCAGTGGCGATGAAAGCCCTGAAGTCTTGGAGATACTGAGTTTATAGATGAGCCTGATATTGGGGGAGGAGATTCTTGACAATGATGTCAATTTTCTTTTCTTGAGATGGGCGGTTCACCATTTGCACTACTTTGGACCTCCACCTTGTAAGGAACGCGGTGAAGGACTCTCCTGATCTCTATTTGGTGGTTTCCAGATCCCGGCGGGTGACATCCACCTCAATGTTGTAGTGGTACTATTTTACAAATACGTTGCATATGTCATCCCAACTTTTCTTGTGGTTTTGGTTGAGATTTAGCAACCACTTGACAGTAATTTCGGTCAGATATTGTTGGAATAACTGAGCAAGAAGCTCGTCATCTACTCCAAATGGTCTTATGGCACCCACGTACATTTTGAGATGAGTCTTGGGGCATGTGGTGCTGTTAAACTTATCCATGACCAGCATTTTGAACTTGGGCGAAACCCTCACATTCGAAAAGAGAGCTAGAGAGTCGACATCTATCATGTCCTCATGCTTTTTGATGTTTTTGAGAGTTCTCTCCATAGCTTCAAATTTTTTCATCAATTTCTTAACTTCAGGAAAGCTAGAGAAGTCTCCACTTTGAAAAAGATTTGCAGTGGGGGAGGGGGCAATGGTATTCAAGTCTAAAGCAGAAGAAGTAGGAGCCTTCCCTTTATCAGTCAGATTGATAATGAGAGGAGTGAAAGTAGGAGCATGGCTTGTACCGGCTTGAGTGGAAATGGGCTCAGTACGAGCAGGAGCAGTAGTGGCGTTGGTCATTTCTTTGACTTGGTTGAGGATGGATTGGTGTGTTGGGTATTAAGGGCATTAGTGAAGTTGGCGGATTGGGTATTGAGAGCATTGGCGAACGAATCGACTTGAGCTTTGAGGGCTGTGGTGAGTGCAGCTTGGAAAGTTTCCTCTTGTTTCTTGAGGAGATTGGCAAAAAAGGTGTTCATGGCATCCTGATCAAATGTGTTGGCCATTGGTACCTTCAAAAGAAAAGGAAAAGGAAAAGGAAAGGTAGGAAATTACACTGAAGAAAAGGATAAACAGATGCAATGGTACATTGTGAAAATGATTCCTTTCATCGGGTTTATTGGTTGAATATTTTTTGGGTGACGGACCACAGACTTTAGTTTACAGGGTGAGAAGACTCTATTCTCGAGTTTCTTATGTATGTATGCATATTAATGTCATGATGCATGTTAAAAAGAGTTTCATGGATCATGCACAAGAGTCTTAATTATTACGGTATATGGAATGTAAAGTCCAAGGCTAAGGCAACTATATGCACAAAGGTGAAGGGTAGCTTGATTTAAGGGTTCCTGTCCTACTAGAGCATCGATATACCTAACCATATGTGAGTCAAAAAGACTCGCATGGGTCCAACAGTACGAATTTCTCGTTACACCACCGAAATGATCGGGAATTCATCGCGGGGTGGAATGCTCTTGCTATCTTCCAACATACTCAAAAAGAGTTGTCGAGCCAATACTACTCACCATCCAAAAGTTTTCCTAAATCTAGGGTTAGGCAATGAGCCTTTTATTATGCAAAATGATGCATGAATGTCAAATTAAACTCAAGTGCAAAATGGAGATTATTTTAAAAAAAATTCAAACCAAATAGTAATCCTCTTATTTTTCTTTCCTTTTATTGAAAAAGGGTGGCAACTATCCCTTGTGGAGTAGCAAACTGTGAGGCCTCGCCCCTCCCCTCGCTTGAGAAAAATGTGCCTTAAGGAAAGGCGAGCGATTTTTAAGGGAGGTTTAGGTACGAGTTTCAGTGCTCACGATTGAAAGCAGCTATCGCCTCGAAAAATTAATTTGATTTTTGGAAATGGTTCGGGAGTCGCCACCCTAATTTTATTTTTAATGGGAAAATTAAGAAAAAAATTCAATTTGACTCCAATTCATTAATCTTTGATTAATTTACTCAAGGATAAAGTCACTAATTTTCGAACCAAATTGAGTTCGGAGACTAGGTTTTTGGTTTTAAAATAATCTCAATTTGACTCTTAAGTTTGATTTGACTTAAAAATTGATTTTATGGATGGCAAGTATTAATGACGATTGCATGATCATTGCATAATTATGAGTGCGTGTGAAAATAAAGAGCAAGTATTTAAACATCTACAAGCAAAAGAGAATATTTTCTCTAACCCTTATGGGTAATAGAGAAATCACAAGATCGCTCATTTACTCCAAAATAATTAAATTAATTAATAACATTAATTAACATTTACATGTACAATGGATTGATATTGAAAAATAAAAGGGAAAAGGAATTAATTGGGAATTTGGATTTGAGGTTTAGAGTTAAATTCCAAGCGTGCCTACATACCCTATTGGATGGGGATCAAAACTCACGTAGTTCATTCTACGATGAGGTGGAGGGGTTTAAGGATCGGTCAGATTTGATTGGATTGATTTGATTTGGGGTTTGAGTAGAGGTAAGAGATTATAACTTCTTTTTGGGTTTGTGTGGTGGGTGAATGGTTTTGCCGGAACCGAGTTCCGTTTCGAAAAAACGAGGTTGGTTTAAAAAGAAAATTAATTTAATTAATTGTTTAGCTACCCAATTTCAATTAATTAGAAAGATTAATTAATTAAAGTGATTAATTAAAAAGGTTAATTAATCAAATTGAGTTAAAGATTAATTAATTAAAATCAAAGAGAAATTAATTAATTAATTAATTAATTAATCAGGATGATTACTCAAAATGAGTGTGAGAAGATTAATTAGAGAGAGAGAGAAGAGAACAAATGGATAGCTATTAACAAATGCTCAAGGGGTGAATTGAAAGGGAAAATGGAGGGGGTATTTATAGAAAAAAATGAGGTGAGGATATTTCTGGTAGTGAAATAGTAAAAAAACCAAAAGGGTAGAGCCTTTTAGTTTAAAAAATCAGGCTATAAGGGTAAAATGATCATTTTGAGGTACAGGTACGGGGCACAGAAATTGAGGCATTGACGGCGGCGCCGGGTGGTCTAGCTGCGCCGTTGGTGATCTTGGCGACTCCGCCAACCTGTCTGGCGGCTACTAATGTAGAGGGAATGACGGTACGACTGCATAAAAATTGAGGTGTTGGCGGCACTATCGAGGGGTTTGGCGGCGATTTTGGGCTCTTCGACAGCAACTGACGCTACATAATGTTTTTTTTTTTTAAATTTTTGGGACATTCAGGTCAATTTTTGGGGTTTTCGGGATTCTGAAAAATTACGAGTCAGTGACGGTGGATCTGAAATTAATTATCATACAGTTTAACAGTCAGTTTTGAGAAAAATCCAGTCAGTTTCGAAAAAGTGTTGTCTGTGATAGAAAGTCTGATTATGATCGAAAAAGTGTCAGTTTGGATAGAAAAATATTTCGGTCAACTTTGGAGAGTTTAGAGTTTAGAAATAATTTTAGATGTGCAAAATTGAGGGTTCACAGACACACCTCACATACTTCACTTAGTTGGGTTGGAATTTGAAAATTGACAGCCAAGTGCTTAATTCTGCTTTGGGAAGTATGTCCTAGTCTAGCATGTAGTAATTCATATGATAAAGGCTGAGTTTTATTGACAAATGCAGTTGTACAAGAGGATGGTGTATGTGTCTTGACAATTTTAATGACTTCAGACTCCCTAAGACTATACTCAGCTATGGTATTTACAGAGAAGCTTGTCTTATCCAAAATGTAGAGTCTAACATGTACTTTCCCATTTATCAACACTTGCTCAGTCAGTAGGTCCTGAAAAGAGCAATGTGTGTCATGGAACACAATTCTGATTTGCATGGTTTGGGTAATTTTATTGACTGATAGTAAATTGAATTGGAAATTAGAGATACAAAGTACTTGAGTGAGGGTAAAATGAGATGTCAAAGTCACTGATCCTATAAGGTCAACTGTTCTGGTGGTTTTATCTGGCAAATGCACTGTGGTTGGGGTTACTAGTTTGAAGAATGAAGTAAGAATAGAAGAATCAAAACACATATGACTTGATGCTCCTGAATCTATTATCCAAATATCCCTAAGTCTATAATCAAAGCATTGAAGAGAAATGATGTGGGTAATACTTGCATAGCTTGTATAGTATGCATAAGAACCTTCATTTGTATTTTCTTATTAGATAGGACATGAGCATGCTTATTCTACTCACATAAAAGTGGGCCCATATGTGATTAGAATTGAGACACACTCATGTGATTTCACTTTTATATGAGTAGGAGGAGTATACTTCTATTCTACCTAATAATTTCTCGAAAAGAAAAAATCTTTATTTCTAGTTTAACTTAAAAAATTAAATTCTAATCAAATTATTACCAACCAAGTTAACCCTATTCTTATATTGGTTGATTTTTTTTTTTTTTTTGCCCAATTATATTGGTTGATTTAAAGGGAGGAAAATTAAAGCATAAATGTCCTTAATTATAAAGATGATTAATTATTATGATATGACAATAGTATAGTATAATATGTATATATATTTTATACAGTGCATGGATGGGATGGGCAAACATAATGTTGCAAAACAGAAGTCTCTCTTATACAAATGGGTGAGACTTGTATATAAATATATAGTAGTCTTTTTTTCAATTCTATATAATTTATTACATAGACCCTTTCAATAAGGCAGATATCACATGATTTGTTCCCATTAAACAAATCAAACGGCCAAGATCAAATCCTACCAAATAAGAAAATACCTAACAGCCCTACGATGTGTCCCATGTCCAACTTATAGTGTTGGGCTTTAATAGTGTTATTAGGAGGCATAAAGTCCCTAATTTTGCCTCTCATGTGACCGACCATTAAGCCTTATTTGATCTGTCAATGCTCCCACTTTGTCCCTCTCCTCCTTCTCTTCACCTTTTATATAAAATACCTTGCCGTTACCAAACACTATATAACAACCTAACAACCCTTATATTTTCCAATATCACATTACTCCCCCAAGAAAAAAAAAAAGTTATTAGAAAGAAAATTTTGATTCAAAATTATGGCAAAAGAAGGTCTTGTTCTTGGTCTTGGACTTGAAATTGTCACTGAGCTAAGGTTGGGACTCCCTGGCCGCGGCAGTGGTGGAGAGGGTTTTAAAAAGAATGAGAAGAAAAGGGTTTTTTCTGAAGTCTCCGACGACGACGACGGGGAGGCTAATAGTACTAGTGGTGACCGGAAAATTCCAATGAAGAATCAAGTAGTGGGGTGGCCACCAGTATGTTCTTATAGGAAAAAGAATAGTTTTAATGAAAAAGAAGGGTTTGAAATTGAAACTTCAAAAATGTATGTGAAAGTTAGCATGGATGGAGCTCCATTTCTTCGAAAAATTGATTTGGGTATTCATAAAGAGTATTCGGATCTTATTGTTGGATTGGAGAAGCTTTTTGGTTGTTTTGGCATTGGTAAGTAACTAAATACTACTCTCATTTAATTAATTTTTTTCTTTTATTATATAAGTTTTTAATTTAATAGGTTTTTGTAGTTATTTGAAGTGCAAAATTAACCTTTAATATAAGCCTTCCATATTTAAGCCATGCAAAATTATATATATATATATAACACTTTATTAGAAACTTTTTATTTTTTATTTTATTTTTTAAATTTAATTGGAAATATAATTATCGTAAATTAATTTAGAAATTTTATAAAATAAGAAAAAAAAAAAAGTTATAATTATCTCTGCACGAAGCATGGAAAGTGGGCCATAATTTTTTCTTCTTCCTTACAAAATTTTCAAAGGAACTAAAAATTAATAAAATAAAAAATAAAAAAGAGTCAAAAACAAAAGAAAAACATCATTTCATGACATGCACTCAAATTCACGCGCGACACATAATAATGGTAGACAGACTATAATGGGAGATTAAAAAAATATATACTGTACTATAATTAACATAAATACAAATAACTGTTGAAATTATTATATAGTATATTTTTTTACCATTAAGATATATATATTTGTGCAAAAATTAAAAAGAAAAACCTTTACTATTAATATTTTTAATTTTTTTTAATATATACCAAAAAACCATTAAAATTTATATTTGATCTCTTGTTTATTTTGACAAAATTACTTTATTATATATATCCTAATTATAATACAGAAGAAATTAATTAGGTTAAATACATAGTTATAAAAATAAAAAAAAAATTAAATTAATAAAATTATTTAATTTTATTAATATAAATATTTTTTTATTATATATAATAATAAGTAATAAATAATTTTATAATTTGATGATATTAAATATAATTATATAAATATTATTTTCTTTTATTAATTTGAATTTTTTTATTTTTTATTTTTAAATAATAAAATTAAAATTATATTTATTATATATATAAAGACATTTTAGTTATTTTTCATAAATTTAACAAAAAAATATAAAAATTAAATGAAATGATTAAATAGTTTAACGGAATTAAAATTGATGGACTAATTAGTTAATTTTTTTAAAAAATAAAAATTAATTAAATTAAATTTTAAAAATTAAATAATAATTTATAAAAAAAATTATAATAATAATAGATGCGGTATCAATGTGGACAGGCAAAGCCTTGAAGGATGCAGACAGCAGCGAGTACGTTCCCATATATGAGGACAAGGATGGAGACTGGATGCTAGTGGGAGACGTTCCATGGGAGTAAGTCTCTTCAGCCATTTTCAATTATTTGATTTATTTCACATCACATATCATTTAATTATATATTCTGCATATATAATTAAATCTATTATTATTTACTAGACATGTCCAACATGTAGATCTCTTACAATTTAAATTTGATATTTTCTATCTAACTTGTGTCTTACTTGAATGATTGAATATATAATTTTGATAAGAAATAACTTAAACTAATGAAATATATTAAAAATATTAATGTTTTACTAATTGGGTAAATATATTAGACCGAGTTGAATCTTATATTCTTATATAAAGAATATTATTTTAATTTTTACATGTTTTGAGGACGGAATTATGAATTAAATTTTAGAGAAAATTATATGTTCAGATTTGGTAAAAATATCGAGTTAATACTTAAATTCATGATTAGATCTATTTATATAGAAAGTAATTTGATGATAAATTTATTTGATTTGCGATTGTGATTAATTATTAGTGATTAGCGGTAATCAAAAGATTAATATCTCAATTGATGATTAATAGTTGAAAACTTAATTGCCAATATAGTTGAAAATCTCAATTTATTGTGTTCAATTTATAAGTTAAAATTAGTTGCCGCTCACATTTTGTGCATGGTTTTGATTATAATTTTGTCAATTTAGTTTAAATTAGTTACAGGTCTGCATTTTATGCAGGTTTTGATTATAATTTTGTATTTAACTTATATTTTTAAAAAATATTTTAATATATGCAAACTATTGTTATTATTTTTAATAAATTTAAATATTATTTTTTTGATGATTTTAAATATTGATATATAAAGAAAATATATTGATGAAATTTATTATATATGGACCGATTGAAAAATTAATTAAAAAAAATAATATATATATTATTTTATATAAATTTCAATTGAGATCTATAAAAATACAATGAATAAAAAAAAATAATGAAATTATTTTATATAAATTTAATTTTTAAAAGAATTAATTAAAACACGGTGAAAAATTTTCTGGACAATTTTTTACTTTCATTTTTTTTCTAAACAATATTTATTATAGATTTTGATTTTGATTTTAGATTACAATCAATTTCCAATCCCTCAAAAATCAAGAAAGATCTAACTAGGTCTACTATATTAGGCCTAAATGAGATTGAAAAGTAGTCAATTAATTGATGTATTCAAGTTGATGTCCACTAAACTTGAGGCACAATTCCTATAGTCCACTTTTCTGGTCTAGTGCACATATGATTTAGAAAAACACGTTTGTAATGATGTATTCTTGAATATAAAGGACCATGACAAATGGTACTAATCAAGCCATCAAACTTGACTTTAACAAAATTTCTGTGATAATTATGCCTCAACTAGTCTCATTAAAGGTTGACATAAGTAGGTTTTGAAACATCTTATAATTAATCTTTACAAATTAAATATCACCGTATCTTAATTTATTTACAAATAACAATTAAAATAGAGCTTAATGATAAGTACATACATGATTTAAATAATAAATTTAAATTCAATTTTCTTCTCTACAAGTGATTTTAATTTTTATAATAATTGAATTAAGATATATATATATATATTGCCGACACACAAATTTATTCTTAATGATAGTGTTTAGAAATAGATGGTAATAATAGCCTCAAAGAATATATATGGTCAAGATATGATATTATTAGGCAGAAAAATTCTTGCCACATTTCCAAGCATGACCTAATTTTGAAAAAAAAAATCGATACTAATGAATGTTCTTAATTCTATTTTTTTTTTCTAAAATTTTATCATGTAGGTTATTTATGTTAAATCTACGCAAAAAATATGATAAATAAGAATTAGTAATAAAGAATTAAATGCCATATAAAAAAACTTCAAATTTGAGATACTAAGAAGTAAGAGATCCTAGGTTTTTTTTTTATTTTTTATTTCTATTATTATTTTTTTTTTTATGAGAGGGTCCAATGGGTCGTAAATTACACAATAGATGATAGTCATTTTTTTACACTCGCCATAAAGATGAAATCTCATTGATATGGCAAATAAACCTAGTTAATTATATATAATTAAGCTCATTTAGTTTTTTTTTTTTTAAGTTTCTATAAAAAAAAAAAATTAAAACAAAGAGAAGAAAGAAAAAGAAAGCTAATTAGAGTAATTGTTGTAATTGAAACAGGATGTTTGTTGAATCATGCAAGAGACTAAGGATCATGAAGAGATCAGAGGCTAAAGGTTTTGGACTGCAGCCCAAAGGTGCTCTTAAAGGAATCTCAATAGAAGATCGTAACTAAAATCACATATTATGTGGAGAATTTGACCGAATTTGCTTGTTTTTAGACACTTAATTATTTATGTTTAATTATAATTATAGTGTATGCCTCTCTTTTTTTGTTTTTTCATTAAGCTAATGATGATTCTTGGAATTCATCAATTAGTTAAATTATGACTGTAAGACTTAATTTGTTGTTTCAATTGGGGTTAGAGACCCTAAATAGGAAACTAAAGACAATTTGTTTGTTTTTCCTAAATCTATATTAATTATATGTGTTAAAGATGACAATTTATTATTATAAGTAAAATTTTATGTTATTTCAATTCTATTTTTTTTTTATATATATATATATTAGGAAGGTTCAATGTGATGAAATAACATTGTAAGCTACATAACAGGAGTAATCTCTCTTTTTAACATCTCTCACCAAATTGGTGATAATTTTTTATAGTTTTGGCAGACTCGAATATAAGATCTTTCACTTTCCATATTCTTAAAAAGAATGAAAAAACCAATCAAATCACACCTGATTGGCATTTCAATTCTATTTAGGAGATCAAAAAATTTAAATTCATATTGATAAAAATATATCACATTTTATCCATGTTTTTCATGAGTTAATTAACTAATTCTTCTTCTTAATTTCTATATCCAAAATTGAATAATTTATTTAAGAAACTATATATATATTAGAAATTATTTTCAAATTAAATAGGTGAAGAAATTGAATGTTATTGGCAATCAAATCCATGCATGTTGAATGTGAGATTTGATTTCCGATTTTCTATATGATATTGAAGAGATTCATTAATTGTTATAATTTCTTAAATTTATTAAATATTGTTGTTATTCAATTTTTATTATACTTGAAAATAATTCAGAGTTTTTCTCAAGAAATGAAGAAATTGTAGACCTAAAAAAAAATATTTACATTAATTACAGAATTAATTAATTTATATTATCAATTTAATTTAAGTTTCCTAACATGTTAGCCTTGTTAATCTTAAAATAAGGCAAATATATAAAACATGATAGTATCGTTCAATTGCATATACCAACTCTTCTTCATGTTTCTCTCTTTACATGCCTAACATATTAAAAATAAACAAAGGTTATACTTTGTCATAAGCATATACTAACAATCTTTTCCTGTGAACACTAATTATTTAATTAATAATAATTAATTATTATATATACCAAATACCATTAATAGAATACAATTTAATATTTTAAACCATAGTTAGGGATTCTATCCATAGTTTTATTAGAATCAAATTAAAGAACTTGTCAACTTAATCTAGGACATAATAGTTTATAATTAATGTCAAGAGCACTTTAATTAATTATCAAAAAAATAAAAAAAAAAATTATTATAGCAAATTAAGAAAGTGGAACATTTCTAGAACCAAGGCCCATGTTCTCATATTCTTATACATGTATTATTTTTTAAAAAAAAAAGAAATTATAAGAAATGCACATGATTGGTACTACATTGACATTGAATTATATTAATTAATTTGCTTAATTCTTGGTACAGAATCTAATCTGAATTCTCACATAACTAGATATTCTTAAAACAAACTATACTTAACTAATTAACCTACTCTTTGTATCATTCGATTACCCGACATAATGCAGTTAAATAGTATCCATCGTCGGGATGTTAATTAAATATTAATCTAGATTAATATTAACATCATAGTTTATATATATGAATGAGATATATAAACTGCTTTTGGTCAAGATTTGATTAGGGAAGTTAAATGTATCAGAATAGCTACTTAATTAAGCTTAATTTATACTTCTTTTTCCTTGATCTCTAATCAACTGCAAAAGCCAAGAATTTCTTTCTTAGGCTTTGACTGTCTAGTTGCAACGAATTTAACATTTTCATAGCTGATAAAACAAGCAGCCCTTTTAAGGTTCAATTCGTTGCATGAGGTCATTGGATGAATTAAAAGAATTAGTTGCAGCTCTTTCTACTAGCAGTATTATTATTGAAGATCGAATTTATAATTTTATAGTTCTGAATGAATATATATATATATATATATATAAGTCAAAACCTATTTTGTTTTTTTTTTAAAGTAGTATTTCTACTACAAGTTATAATTAATTAGTTATAACCATTGAAGTTTCAAAAAAAAAAAAAAAATAATAATAATAGTTATAACCATTGGATTAAATAGTTTAAAAATTAGACAAATGAGGATTTGTGCAATATACACTTATGGGGGGCGGCTCAAAGTTTTAAGAGTTTTAAGCAAAATCATAAAATGTGGCCTTCAAATTGAAAAAATACAATATAAATAAATAAATTCAAATTAAATTATTTTTTTATAAGTAAACTTTAATTTGATTAACATTAAAGGGAAAGTTAGATCATGAATAAAGATTTCATATTTTTAGACTATAAAAAGTACAAAAGAAAAAAAAATAATAGAAGAGTATAATACAAATTGAATAACAACTCCGAAAAAATTATGAATTTGTATTACTATTTAGGAAAAACTAATAGAGTTAATTAGAATGTAATTATTGTTATTGTTAGTTTCTAAGTTACTACTATTTTTTTTTTTTTTAGATTTCAATTTTCTAAACTAATTTTTAATATGTTCCTATTTTATAAATTTTTTTATTAAGCTATATTTCTAAAATTTTAGAGTTTGGTTTTCTCTATTTTATTTTGTAAAAATACTATATATATATATATATATATATATATATATATATATATATATATATATATATATATATAATTGGGAGACTTAAGGTGGTTGTCTCAATC
>CATKHJ010788363.1:0-16911 GCA_949750685.1 Vernicia montana | reverse complement strand
TTTATAGAATTCTAATAACACTAATTTAAGCATAAATGGAGGAAGGTAGGTGGTGCACATGGTGCACAAGGAAGCTAGCTGGAAGGTAGGTGGCAAGGGTAGTTGGCCTATAATTGTTGAATCTTCATCATCTTCATTTCACACTAACACCCTCCCTCAAACTCAAGGTTGTATTGTAGATGCCAACTTGAGGTTGCGCAGTAGATATGGAAAGCGGGTTGAAAAAAAAAATACATAATACATATTAAAAAACTAGTGGAACATACTGAAAACTGAAATTAAATACATAAACTGATAACAGTTGTATAACTGAAAAATAAATTCGAAGATAACCAGAGTCAGAATCTGGTAACAGATATCGGATTTGAACACGTGACGGAACACGTGGTTACCGGAAAAGCCATTGTAATGGCAGAGCACAGATTGGAGACGTGGTGGAACACGTGAAAATAGGAGACAGAGGCAGATTCTGGTAAAATTGATACCAAATCTGGATTCAGACATGAGACAAAGTCTGAAATAGATAAAACAGAAGCCTTAAAGGGCTTTTGAAGGCCAAAAAATTAATTAAAACGGCCCAAATGATGAGATAAATTGTGAAACTGGTAAATCAGATACCAGAAATTGGTTCAGAAAGGGCAAAATGGATTCAAAAAATGCCCAAAATAAAAAAATTGAGTCACAAAGTGACAAAACAGAGACCAAGAATAGATTCAGAAGGTCTATAAATTTCAGGAATCAGGAATGGTTCATTCAGAACCTGTCGAAAAATGGTTGAATCGACCGGTTAAAGGAACAGAGAAAATTAACAAAAATGCAAAAAATATAGATAGAGACAAAATTTTGCAAAACAAACTACAAAATTAATTTCAGAAGGCCTTAAAACCTTGGGAACCAGTAAAGGTTCATTTAGAACTGGTCAGAAGAGGGTTGAACCGGCTGTTGGAAAAACACTGAAAATCTGGAGAAAATTAAGAAAATTAATTTAGAGAACGAATTTTGCAAAACTGACTACAAAATTGAACTCAGAAGGTCTGAAAACCTTGGGAACCGGTCTGATTTTTCTGAAAACTGGATTAAAATTCACTGAACCGGTTGGTCAAAACTAATTGGATCGGTTCGGTCAGAAAGAGAACCAGACCGGAGAAGGGTTGGGTCAAAACACCGGGTCGAAGCGGATGGACCGCGGGTCGGTTCGAGCAAGGAGCGAATCCGGGTCGGATCCTGGTCAGCGGATCGCTGAAGTGGCAGATTGGGGGTCCCTTCTGACACGTGGCATGCAGTGACTAGGCCACGTGGATGACACGTGGCGATACATGATTGGTCGGACAAAATGAATGATTCTGACAGTGGGTCCCACGAGAGACACGTGGCCACCTCTGAGTGGATGACGTGGCGCTGACTGGGCAGGAAGGCAGATGACATGTGTCACTGACATGTGACACGTGGCAGACGCTGAATGGTTGACGTGGAGGCTGACGGTGGACACGTGGCATGATACACGTGGCTACAGACAGTTGCCACGTGGCAGAAGATGACTGGATAATGTGGAGCTGACTGGGCAGGAATCTGCTGACGTGGCGCCACGTGGTCATCTTCAACCTCCAGACGGCGCGTGTGGCGCGTGGAGCGAGTGAAGCCCACTCGCATTAACTTGGACGGCGCGTGAGGGTGCGTCTGAACTCTGTTTCCGGCGAGTTTTATGTCAAAAGTCTTAGAATTTCTAGTAGTATCTGATGGTATGGTTATAAAAATTTTCTAACGTGTGCATGTGGAGGTGAAACAGGACAGAAGCAAAAATTTGAAAAACAGAGCATGAAACTTGACAAAAAATGGATTTTCTGGGTTTCTAAGGTACTGAGCTTGATTGAGCTCTAAGGCTCTGATACCATGTTAAATTACATGATGAATGTATGATTTGTATTAATGAATTGTGTAATTACAAAGAGAAATACAATGATATTTATAGAATTCTAATAACACTAATTTAAGCATAAATGGAGGAAGGTAGGTGGTGCACATGGTGCACAAGGAAGCTAGCTGGAAGGTAGGTGGCAAGGGTAGTTGGCCTACAATTGTTGAATCTTCATCATCTTCATTTCACACTAACAATAATAATTAATAAGATTTGGAGCTTTTTTTAAAAGAAAAGGTTAGTTAAATAGATGGAATCATAATAATATAAAGATATATATTTCAATTAAGGAAAAAGAAAAAAAAAACTAAAAAAGTTGTTGGCATATTATTGAATAAAACTATATAGAGGATCAAGTTTATAACAATATAATAAAACTAATACTACAATATTAAATCATTTTAAATCTAGATAAAATAATAAAAAAATCATTTCTTTAATAATAAATTCATTTCTTCAATCTAATTCTTTCATGTTTGCATCTCCAAAAATTGAATCATTTTACATATTTCCAATTGTGATATTTCATCATTCAATTAATACTCTACATTAGATAGATCACTTAATATTCAATTATATTAATGGTAATAGTATTACAAAAACTTAAAAGAGAAGGGAAAAAATAATGTAATAATTAAAACTAATTATACAAATAATACAATAAAAATTTCACCTTATTATTCATTTGCTTTTTTTTTTTTTTTTTTTTTTTGAGAATGTTATTTTTCATTTAGGAACAATGTACAAAAAGGCCCCTCATATTTGGGCTTAAGAGTAAATATGCCCCTCAATTTTGTTTGAAACAAAAAACTTGAAAAATAACTTATTTGGACCAATTAAATCCCTCTATTAGACATAAACTTAACACTATTTAAAATTGTATTAAAATAATATTATTTATTTTAAAATAATTAAAAAAATTAAAAATTCAAGAACTTTATCCTGCAAGTCCAATCCCAATACCATCCACCACCACCATCTTCGCACATCTCCTCCGCCTTCTCAACAGTGGTCCGCATCTCCTCACTCCGATCACATCGCCTTTCCAAACTTCTTGTCATTTCCATCCTCTCATAACAAGACATAATGCCTCACTTTCTCTTTGTATTCAGAAAATTGTGACTTCTAAAGGAGTTTTTTTTTTTTCTTACTCTCTTGTTTGCAGGATTTGGGTTGAAATAACTATTACCTTAAATAAATTTTTTTTATTTCCTTCTATGTCCTTGTATGTGTGTGTTTGTGTGTATATATATTTAAAAAAAAAAATCTAAATATGCTCATATAATTTTAAAGTTAATAAATTAATAAAAATTATGGCATCAATGGCATAAAAAAAAAGAGGTTAAAAATGGATTGTTACTAATATTTGAATTAATAAATTAATAAAAATTGTCATTAGTAGCATAAAAAATTAAAAAAAAAAAAGCAAAAATAGTTCTAAAATATTTATTATTTAAGGTTTTAACACACAGATTAATAAAATTATTAAATTGTCATAATTATAAAGTAAAAAGACTAAAATATCATTTTTTTTATTTTGATATGAGAGAAAAAAAAATTAATGCAAATATTTAGTATAAAAATAAAGAGAGGGTAAAGTTAAAAAATAATAAATATTTTCTTAAAATCCTAAAACCACAGATATTTTAGAAAAAAAAAATCTTTAAAAAGATAAATATTTTGAACAGAGTAATATTTATATGTTGTTTTTCCAATCAATAAAAAAAGCTAATAAGTAATTAAACTTTCCATGAAAAAAAAATGAAATAAATCTACGTAAGAAAAAAAAAAAAAAAAAAGAAGCAAAGTATCCAATTTTTTTTTTTTTATATAAATTTAATTTGGATTGAAATTCAAACTTGAGAATTTACATACCTTAAGACAATATTTCATCTAGCCAAATAATTAATCTACAGTAAATAGTGCAATTGGCCACTGAACATAATTAGCTAGACACCACCTTAGCACAAAAAGGCTTAGTATTTTATTAGGAGGTTTCAAATTTGAATTTTGCGTATAGTTTGAAAAAAAAAAAGAATAAAAGAATTAAGAGAGGAAAGTAAATTTGATAGATGAAAAATAAAAAATAAAAAAGTCAATTAAAACTATCGATCAATAGTAAAAAAAAAAAAATTTATTATTGGATATTATAGCTAATTAAAAAAAAATTATGTGGATAAAACAATGTAGATTTTATTGTTTTTTAAGATGCAAATCTAAAATAAAAGAAAGGTTAGATGGATTAAAATAAAAATAATAATTTCACAGATTTTAGTACTCATGTGTTATTTTATTTGGACATGCTTGATCATAAACAAATTGAAGAAATTGAGAGAGTGGAGAAATTTAGGTATTAAAATAAAAAAAGAAAAAAGAAAATTGAAATTTTGAGTTTCTATACATAAAGTACAAACAAATGATTAATTAAAATATCTAAAAATGAATTAATATCTAGTAGGTAATATGTTAAAATTAGTTGATATAATTTATTAAAAGATCTTATAATAATTTTTTACTATACTTTGCAATTTAACTATTTATTTAATTAAAATTCATTTCTTCTTTTATAATTTCTTTAACATTCTTTGTAGTCCTATTATTGTGTCATATAAAATTTAATAAAAAAAATTCATAAGATAATAGTTAAATTATAAGGAAAATTAAGAAAAATATCAAATATCTTAAAAATCACAAAAATTAAATTTGTACTTAAAATTCACAACTGCATGTATAATTTTTTAAGCATTTTTTTATAATTTTAACCATTGGACTATATACTTCTTAATTTAAATTTTTTACTCTATTATATTGTTAAATTGTAAAGTGAATTAAAAAAATTATAAAATATTTTTAAAAATTACACAATTTAAATATGTATATAAAATTCAGATTTTTTATATAATTTCTTCAACACCCTTCATTAAGTCCTATAATTGAGTTATGTAAGTTTTTATTTTTATAAATTAGATAAAATAATAATTGAGTTATAAACTGAATTGAAAGAATTATAAAATCTGTTGATAAACTACACAATTTAAATTTATATATAACATTTATAACTTTCTATATAATTTCATTAGTATTTTTTGTAACTTTTATCATTGGTCTATATAATTTCTAATTTGAAAAAATTATGTAAGTTGATTATTAAGTTGCAAAATTGATCTTTTGAAAAACTATATGACCTAAATTTGTATTTAAAATCCGTTGAAAAACTATAATTTCTACAACATCTAAAAATATAGAAAGACATTATTATTATTATTATTAGTAAAAATAAAATAAAATATAGTAATAATAATTTTTATGTATATATATTATTTGTAAACAATTGTGTGATAGAAACACATTCATTTTTAAAAACTTGCATAAATAAACCAAAATGACAATAAAGTCTATAAAAAAAGTTTATTATTATTAATGTAAATATATTTTAATATTTGTTAAATATAATTTTTATTATATATATATATATATATATATATGAGTGTGTGTACATATATATATAATAAAATTCATGCAACTAATTATAATTAAATATATTTAGTTAATAATATATTATTAAATTTTAAAAAATAAATTAATGTATTAAATTTTTCATTAATTACGTTATCATATGACATTCAATTAATTTCAATTCGTTGAATTAAATTCTCCAAATTTAATGAGGTGGCGATAAATTGTGCTTACCTTATCTTAGTTTTAAGATTATAATATATACTAACCGATACCCGTGCAATGCGCAGTTATTTATTAACTTATTTATTTTTAAATTATTGTCTCAAAATAAAATTATATATATATACACAATATTATACAATAAAATAAATTTTGAAACAGTAACAAAAGATAAATAAAAATTTATTATTATTTATTAGATATAATTACCATGTAATGTTATTTATTTAATGAATTCTAGAAAGGTGGGTCTCTTTCTAATTTGGCTTTGCAAAAATTTAAGACAAATTTTGAGAGACGAAATCTTGGAAAACAAGAAGGAAATTCGGCTTGAACTTTATTTCATTTCATAATATACACATTCTTTAAACAAACAGAGAATTGGTTTTAGAACAATTAAAACAAAAAGACCCTAATTAATAAGTCCTATTTTTTAATAATGGAAAACAAAGTCTGCAAGAAAGCAAGAATCAAACCAATTGCAACAACAATCTGAGCAGCAATTACCCATGGCTGCCCATAGTTATGCATGTAAGATGCTCTCCATCTCGGCAATTTTTGTTTCCTGTATTCATTCACTTGTGAACAGAGACCCAAATAGTAGAATTTTTTAACATAAGTATCAAGATAGAGCTTACTGAAGAACTGGGTTGCATCCTCTGGATTCAACCAACTATCTATAATTTCTTTTTTACAGAGTATTTGAACATCCTTTGCAGTGTTAATCAGATTATCTAAAACAATAGCATAACAAGTGATTATAGGTGGGCATTCTGGGCAACATTGCTCGTAGCTAATGAGATTACGAAAGATAGTTTCTGTTGTTTCTTGAATTAGTAAATTTGGGATTTTAAGAATACCATTTTGAAATTGAATATCCAAAATGCTTTTAGCTTCTTCAAATTTCTTGAATTTGATTCCAGCCTCCAAAATTTCAGTAGCAGAAGGAAATGTTTGCCATTCTGAATTGTTGCCAGTACCTCTCTGGCAAATTGGGGCAATCAACCAATTCCTTAATAAATCAAGAATGTGCTTGCTTTGGCGGCTTGTTATCAAACTTTCATCTATAGAAACTGCTGGAGCAGAGGAAAACATATTACCAAAGAATTCAATTGCTAGTAGAACCAAGGATTTGCTGTCATTGTAGTCGCCTGTAGTCTTATTAAATAAACGATCAAGAACAATCCAAGGTATTTGATTTTCTAACAAAATCAAATCATGATAAAGATATTGAAGCATACAAGACATTGTAAAAATTGGGTCATCTTCATCTCTAAGCTTTGTATTCGCATCTTTTCGAAATAGCTGAATTAAGAAGCAACCATCAATCACTAACATTTCCACAAATTCATCTGATTCACCAAAGTCTCGTACTCCAGCGTAATACCCACGAACTTCATTCTCAATTTCGCTAATTTCTCTAATGAAATCTCTCAATCTTTTTTCTGGAGATTGTGCTCGAGAAATAAGGCCTTTTAAGTATTTGTACTTAATTTTTTCAGTAGGTTTCAGCTTTTGGTTGCGATGATGGATGGGTCCAATGGAAAATGCATTAGGGGTGTAAGCTTTTTCACCATGTCTTTTGAGTATTTTAGGTGTTTCGAAAATGCAACATGTTCGTGGCATGTATAAATTATCAGAGATTTTATTTTCTATAGAAGATGCTAATACTTCTATATTTATTGCCACATCATCTATGATTTCATCATATATGATTTCATCATCTGCCATGATAATGCCCCTCATCTCTTATTATGCACAATTCTATTCATAAAAAAGAGAAAAGAAAAAGTAAATAAGATAACTAGCTAGTTAAAAACTTAAAAATATACATGCAGATTGTAGAGCAAAATTCATTTAATTAATATTAATGCTAATTCAGAGCAAAAATCACTTACCAGGTATAGATCAACAGAGTGTCTTGTCTAGCTATGTGAAGTGAGGAGAATGTGAAAGATCACTAAAGGGAAGGAGATGAAAATTATATAGTGTACATGTAATGTTTTGTGGGGGTTTATATGCTAGTTCTACCATAGATTTACAAATAACAGGTTCTTTACCCAAAACAGAAGTTAACAGGTTGCTTGAATTTTAGGGTTCTACTTTATTCTCCACCTCTCTGTGTTGGTCTAGACATCTTTATTCTTTAGTTGGAAATTTTGTGATAAATAAGATGATTTCACATTCTTTTCTTGAGCACAATTTGAATAGAACAGAAGACAGGATGGGATTTCTCCAAATACAGAATGAAAAGAGAATAAAGATGGGCTGATTAGATAGCCCAAGCAAGGATATACATTACATTACATTGATGTAAAGGGCTGCTTAGATGGCCCAGTTTAGCCCATCTCATAACATTCTCGTACAATTTCAACAAATGAAAAGCTTTACTACAAAATTAGGTAAATAAAATTTTATTATAATTTTTAATTTATTTTCTGTATTTATTCATTATATACATATTCATTTGCTTTTTTACTATATATATTATTTGTTGGAAATGGTAAAAACAGTCTGAAGAAGGGTAAGAGTGAAGAGGATAGCAGCAACAATTTGTGAGATGATAGCCCATGGAGTGGTGAATTCATTGCGAAGAAATGCCAGGAACCTAGGCAACTTGCGCTTGCAATACTTATTGACTTGTTTACTAAGCTCGAGATAGTAGTATCTGTGGACGTAAGCGCCAGGGTAGATTGCTTTGTTGAAGAAATTGATAACATCTTGAGGATTCATCCAATTATCAAAGATTCTGGCCTCACATAGTAGGTCAAAATCATTGCTAGTGTTTATTAGGCATCCTATAAGTGTCACATAAGAAGTTATTACATGGGGGCAATTGGGCAAACGTTGCTCCAAGCATATTAAGTTTCGAAATATATCTTCTGTTCCTTGTCGAAATTCAAGAGGTGGAATCTCCAAAACACCTTTGTCTTCGTCAAATGTTACCTATATATATAAGTCATTAATTAGCAAGTAACTTATCAATGTATGTTTTAAATATTTAAATTTTGATAATTATTCTCTCATATTTAAAAGGAAAAAAGAAAGTCTAATAATCCAACAACATTAATAGCAGCTAATTTAAAACTTTAACGTTAAAAAAGATTAAGATGAATTTGATTATTAGCCACAAAATTTGAAAACAAAAATAAATATTACCTGTAAAATGCTTTTATAACTCTTTTTTTTTTTCTTTTTAATTTGGACTCCGGCCCTTTGAAGAAATGTTGCTGAAGGAATTGGTTTCCATCCTTTATTTTCATCTGATTCTGATTCTTCGTTTATTCCAATACTCAATGATGCATTTGATATCATTTTTGCTTCTCCTTCTTCTTCTTGATGAATTGGGTTAACCAACAATAATCTTAACAAGTCAAGTATATGCTTGGGTTCTTGATTTCGTACATCAACTTTAGGCATCCATGGGAAAATTCGTCCTAGAAGTTTAGTAACATGCTCAACAAGCTTTTCTTGGGTGCTAGCGTGCGCGGCAGTAGTGTGATCGTACAAAGTTTGAAGTAGAGACCAAGGTATTTGGTTTTCTAATAATAACAAGTCATGGTATAGAAATGGAAGCATATAAGAAAAAATAGGATCATTACCACTCCTAAGATATTTATTATTGAGCTTCAAAAGAAATTCAATGATGAAGCAACCGTCAAGTGCCATCATAAACATCAAATTCTTCGGTGCCTTAGATTCACCATAAGAATTTAGAAACTCCATTTTAATTTTACTTAACTTTTCGTTCCATTCTTCCAACTTTTTATGTGTGTGAATGAAGAGGTCTCGCATATACAATACTTTAAATTTGTCATTTGCTTGTAGAGTTGGAATTTTGTCCCAGTTCCATAGCCCAATTGAGAATGCAATTGGGGTGTAGGATTTTCCGTTTTCGCTACGAGGGATTTCTGGGATTTTGAAAATATACCCTGTTGGTGATGTTGATATATCTAGTGTCTTTAAATCTTCAAAGACATCAGTTGTGCTTTTGCTGTTGAATTGTCCCTGATTTATGAAATCTTGTATAATTCTAAGTTGTTCAGACTTTTTATCATCTTCCAAATTGATGACAGCCATGACAAAACCTACAAATGCTAAAAAGTAAATCATTCAATTATTATAAACTCTAGCTTTTTTAGGTTTATAAAAATGGGAGGAGACTCCATCTTTGAGATTATATTTAAATTGAGATGTAAATGTTTACCATCAAATTAAACCTATGCATGTCCTGCAACTAAAGTCTAGTTGAAATCTTATCCACTCTCTTAATCAAGAAAACTATAAAATTCAGGAAAAAAAAAAAACACAATTAAGAACTACTAGCAAAAAAATTGAGAAAAAAGAAGAAGAAGAAGAATGAAAGGGTGCTTATAAGCAATTGGATAGGATGGTTGTTTAGGATAAGTCTCTAGTTTGCATGTCTTCTATAATTGTTTTCTATTATTTGGTTGGGATCTCATATGTGTCAAATTCTTGTTTCCCTTCTAGCTAATCCGAGTGTGTTCTGTTTATGATTGATTATATTTATTTGCTTTATAGGTAATTTTTTTTCTTCTTATGCATATATATATTAGTTACAAATTCCAGTTAGTTGAATGAGATAGAATACCAAGGTTAGTAACATGAGGGTAATTTGAAATATAAAATTCAGTGTTAAGTTGACTAATTTCATTTGGAGTAACAGAAAAGGTATTAATTTTTATTAAAAAAAAAAGACTAGTAAATTTGACAGAATAACATTATGGGAATTATTTAATTAGTTTTAAAAATAGAATTCTTAACTAATGCATTTCAATATATTATAAAAACTAAATAATAATTCGTCTAATTTTAAATTTAATTCGTGGTAGAAACGAAATAAAATATGACTTTAAAATAAATATTATGCACATAAAATAGTAAATTTGAATTAAGCAATAAATAATATGACTGTATATTCTTAAAAAACAAATTACATACAAAAAATGTTACCTATTTATGCTTACAACTTATGATTTTAGTCGTCAAGGGCGGATGAATGAGACACTTCAACTTGGTTTAGTTTTTGCTAACAATGCAAAGGGAGCATATTTATATCAAATAAAGCAGAATAATTTTTTTTCTTTTTTTTAAGGAAAAGAATATATTTCATTAAATGAAAAGATAGTATAAGGTACATATGCAAGATATTGCATAATAACATAAATTTGTATCATATTTTAAATTAAATCAGATTACTGAAATTAAAAAAATAAATTGAGTTGACGGAGCATTTGACTGAGCCAATCGGCAGGAAACACACTCCAGTCGGTGACAAACTGTCATTGTTCGACTCTCTGGTTTTAAACATAATCCATCTTCTAATAACCACCTTAAGTCTACAGCATGGAATGATAAGAATGAGAATTTGAGTGATAAGGCAGTTGACCAAGATGTGGTTGTCCTTCCTAAAATAGAAGAATCGTGAAGAGAAATTTAATGAGTCTTGTTGGAATCCAATCTCTGTATAATGGGAAATCAGTCGAGCAATCTACTCTTTTAAAATAGCTATGTAACAACATTAAGATAGGAATTACAATCTGTACAAGTTTACTACTTTATTTGTAACCTTCCTTCTATGTATTTCTTCTATTGGTTGTAAAGTCTATATATTAGAGATTAATGAGAACTCTCTTCTCACGTTTTTAATGAGAAGCTTTCTTACAAATATTCTTTCTTTTATATTTTCTTTATGGTATCAAAGTCACTTGTGAGACAAGAGAGTTCTAATTTTTTTATTAATGGCTTCCACAATTTTCCTAAATGTTGCCAATTTCGTTACCCTCAAACTCACACCAGAAAACTATCCTCTATGGCATGAACAGATGCTTGCTTTAGCCGAAAGTCAAGACATGGTCGGGCTTCTCACAGGCGAGAAAATAAAAATCGTCATGTACACCAATGTCACAACAGAAAAGACATCAACAAGTGAAGATACAGAAAAACAAATCTCAAAAGATTTTCTCAGATGGAAAAAGGAAGATCGTCTCCTACGTGGATGGATCATCGGGAAACTTACAGAAGAAACTTTGGGTCTAGTTATTGGCCTTGACTCATCTCAATCAGTTTGGAATACTTTGAAAGAAGCATATGCCCAAGACTCACAAGAACGAGAATTTACTCTCCGACAACAACTCACATACCTCAAAAAAGAACCAAGTCAATCCTTAGCAGAACACTTGAGAAAATTCAAAAGTATATGTGACAACCTAGAAGCCATAGGCAATCCTATACCTGACAAAACAAAAGTTTATTTTTTACTTGCAAATCTTGGCTCAAAATATGAATCTTTCACAACAACAATACTTAAACCTCCAATGCCATATTACTTAGAAGTTGTATCACTCTTACAGGGTTTTGAACAATGAAATTCATGGATTGAAGCATCAAATTCTTCATCATATGCGTTCTATGGACAACGCAACCAAAGCCAGCAATAGCAAAATTACAATAATCACAGTTCTCAAAACAATCAATTCACATCAAAAGGAAGAGGATTTCATCCTACAAATAATAGTTTTCAATATTCAAATTTTACAGGTAATAATTTGGGATTACAACAATCATCCCAAAGGAATAACAATCGTGTTCCTCGATTACCACCACCTGGTAAACGACGAATGACTACCACAGAGAGAGAGAGATGTACAAGAATTAATATTGTTAGCTCTGTGGAAAGCAAGGAAATATCGCCAAAATCTGTTGGAGTCTACCAGAACAATCAAGCAATGATGAACTTCCCCAAGCACTTGCGGCTCTTACCATGGACACCTCAATCACTGACACTGAATGGACCACTAATAATGGTGCTTCGAATCACATGACTGCAAATTCAGGTATGCTTTCTAATCTCAAAAAATATGTTGGTTGTGAAGCTGTATTTATTAGCAATGGTTCTTTTTTGAGGATTGATGCAATTGGGGATACCTTAGTTTCTGATGGTAAGAATGAATTAATGTTACGTGATGTTTTATTAGTCCCACAATTAACAAGGAACTTACTCTCCATTAGTCAGTTAACCACACAATACCCCTTGAATTGTGAATTTACTAATGAGCTATTTTGTGTTAAGAAACGAACAACAGGGCGAATCCTACTAGTGGGTCAGTGTAAAGGAGATCTTTATGTTTTATCCAAGATGAAGGAAGCAAATTTCTCTAATAGGCAAAACTCAAGAACAGAGGAGTTATGGCATCAACGTCTTGGACATCCGTAAAGCTTTACCATCAAGATTTTGCACATAAAGAAGTTAATTGATGATAATTCAAATAAAAAAGTTGATACTTTTGTGAAAGTTGTCAACTGGGCAAACTTAGCAAGTTACCATTTACTTCATCTAGTTCTGTTCGTATTGATATTTTTGAGAAAATTCATTGTAACATTTGGGGACCAGCCCTTGTTTTATCTCTTAGAAAATTTCGATTCTATGCCTGCTTTGTTGATGACTATTCTCATTATATGTGGATAATTCCTCTTAGTGCTAAATTTGAATTTTTTGATGTTTACTTGGCATTTGAAAATTATGTGCAAAGACAATTTAACAAAAAAATCAAAATTTTCCATACTGATGGAGGAGGAGAGTTTGTAAATAAAAGACTTGAATCTCATTTTCAGCAATAAGGAATCATTCATCATCTCTCATGTCCTTATACTACTGAACAGACAGGGATTGTTGAACGTTGACATCGTACTATTAGAGAACTTGGGATGACTATGATTTTTCATAGTGGTGTGCCTAAGTTTCTATGGGTTGAGACTTTTGCTACAACAGTTTTTTTTAATTAATCGTTTGTCATCTTCTTCACTAGCATTTGATACTCCTTATTTTCGCTTATATGGTTCTCACCCAAAATATTCTATTTTACGCGTGTTTGGATCTAGATGCTATCCGTATACTTGGAATACGAAAAGAAATAAATTTGATGCTAAAATTGTTCCTTGTGTCTTTATAGGTTACAGTAACCAACATAAAGGGTATCGTTGTCTTGATCCAAAAACACATAGGATGTTTGTTTCGAGACATATGGTATTCGATGAAAATAATTTCCCTTGTAGAAAGAAAGAGAATCCACCCTCTTCACCCACTAGTTTCACTAAAATTTTCGATACTTTCCCATCCTTACCTACGGTTTAGATTATAGTCCCAACAGTGGATGCATCTTCACCTATCCTACTGCCATGCAATACTTTGAATGACTCTTCGACTACATATGATCCAGTAGTCAAAGATGTTACATCTGATTCCCCTTCCAATTGTGATCATGACCACTCTCCTGCACCTCAACAACTGACTGTTACAAAACCTTTGACACATTACGATAATTCAATGGATACAAAACCTTCATCTCCTGAAGATGACATAATACCTGACACAGGTAGTTCCTTATCCATTTCTTCTCCCTTAAATTCTAACTCTCCTTTACATGTTGAATAGGTACAACCGGCATCTCATCCTATGGTCACTAGAGCTCAACATGGCATATACAAACCCAATCCACATTATGCTCTAATCCTTGAACATGGTGATATTCCTAACGAACCACGTAGTGTCAAAATGGCTCTACAACATGATGGCTGGAAACAAGCCATGCTTGAGGAACTTGATGCAATGCATAAAAATCAAACATAGACCTTGGTACCCCGAGAACCTCATATGAATGTCGTGGGTTCAAAGTGGGTGTTTAAAGCTAAATTGAATGCAAATGGTACTCTTGATAGGCTAAAAGCCAAGTTAGTCGCAAAAGGGTATAGACTATACAGAAACTTTTTCTCCGATTATAAAACTATGTACAATTCGTTTAGTCCTTAGTCTAGCCTTAGTTCAAATATGGGAAATTAAACAACTTGATGTCAAAAATGCCTTTCTTTATGATTTCATAAGTGAAGATATTTTTATGGAACAATCGCCTGGTATGCAAGATTCAAACTTTCCCTCTCATGTTTGTAAACTTCAAAAAGCTCTTTACGGTCTTAAACAAGCACCACGAGCTTGGTTTGATCGTTTTAGCTCTTTTTTGCTAGAACATGGTTTCTTTTGTAGTTTGGTTGATCCGTCACTTTTTATTTTGCACTCATCACTCGGTATATTAATTTTACTACTCTATGTTGATGACATGTTTTTGACAAGTTCTAATTTGAGGTTACTTGATGATTTTGTTCAACTCTTGCACTCTAAATTTGCAATGAAAGACCTTGGCCCCATACACCATTTCCTTGGGATTGAAATTCAGCGGCGTAATAATTTTCTACATCTTTCTCAGGCTCACTATGCTTATTCAATCCTTGATAAAGCTCAAATGCTTGATTGCAAACCAATGAATACGCCAATGGAGTCTAAAACTAAAGGACTTAATGATGACACACCTTATCCAGATCCTTCTTTTTATCGTAGCATTGTCGGTGCCCTACAATACCTAACACTTACAAGACCTGATCTTTCTTTTTGTGTCAATTATGTTTCTCAATTTATGCAATCACCATCTCTTGCTAGCATGAAAATGGTTCGTCCCATTTTAAGATATGTCAAAGGCTCAATTCAGTTTGGTTTACATTTAACTGGTGATACTACACTTGATCTTTGTGGTTTCTCTGATGCAAATTGGGCAGGTTGTCCAACTACACGAAAATCAACAACTGGTTTTTGTACATTTTTAGAGCGAAATATTATATCATGGTGTGCCAAGAAACAACCAACCATTTCTCGATCAAGTACTAAGGCTGAGTATCGTGCTATGGTCAACACCGCTGCAGAATTAACTTGCTTACATTTCTCTTACGTGATCTTCATGTTCCTCAATCGCAACTGCCAATTCTATTTTGTGACAATTTAAGTGCGTTACATATGACTATTAATCCTGTTTTTCATACTTAAAGTAAGCACATTGAATTGGACTACCATTTTGTTCATGAAAGGGTCTCAATAGGACTTCTTATTACTCGACACGTTTCTTCTACTCTACAAATTGCGAATATCTTTATTAAGCCACTATGTAAAGCTGCCTTAAGTCACTTCCGCTACAAACTTTGCCTTCAACCTCAGCATAGTTTGAGGGAGGGTATTAAACATAATCCATCTTCTAACAATCACTTTGAGTCTACGGCATGGAGTGATAAGGATGAGAATGGGAGGGATAAGGCAGTTGACCAAGATGTGGTTTTCCTTCTGAAAATAGAAGAATCGTGAAGAGAAATTCAAGGAGTCTTGTTGAAATACAATCTCTGCATAATGGGAAATCAATCGAGCAATCTACTCCTTTAAAATAGCTATGTAACAGCATTAAGATAGGAATTACAATTTGTACAAGTTTACTACTTTATTTCTAACCTTCCTTTTATGTATTTCTTCTACTAGTTGTAAAGTCTATATATTAGAGATTAATGAGAACTCTCTTCTCACGTTTTTAATGAGAAGCTTTGTTACAAATATTCTTTCTTTTATATTTTCTTTATATGGTCTTTCTACGAGTCCAATCTGAATCATTCAATCGCCAATTATGCTTAGAAAATCTGCATAACTTCTTGTAATATCAATCAAACAATAAAATATCATATACCAACGATAAAAATAAAAAATAAAAATAAATAAATCAAATCACTATAGAAGTACCACACACTAATAAATATGAGATTAAGAGATTAAAAACTACCCAAAAAAAAAAGTAGACTGAAGATTATTCAAGGAAAAAAAAAAACCAAACCTCAAAATATGAGTACAAAATAACAATAATAAACTAAAAAGTGAATAGATCTAGACAAAACAAAATTCTAAAAAAATAAGGATAGAAACTCAGATTCACCTAAAAAATGAGTAAATATGAACTTTTATTGAAAGAAAAAATAAAAAGGAGACCGATTTCTGGCCAAAATAGTAAGAAATGGTCTCCAAACAATATATTACGATGAGAGAACTAGAGAGAAAAAAGAGAGTTTATTTTAAGGTTTGATATATACACAAATTATTAAAAATAAAATATTAAATTTATAAAGTTAAAGAGTTTGATTAATTCAATTATATTAAAATATAGATTATTATATTATTATTTATATTATATTGGAATATGAATATTAGAAGTATACGAATTTTAAATAATTTAAATATATTATTCAACAAAGATTCTAAAAACAGTTTCTTAATAAAATTTTACATCAGTAAATTGTTTTTAAAAGTTTGAAGCATTGGTAAAAAATTTTGAGGTATTAACATAAATCATCTGGGGCCATTTTTATTGAACCCAAAACGTTGAGGTATTTTTATTGAACCCAAACAGTGAAAATTTTGAGTTATTAACCCAAATCTT
>CATKHJ010788356.1:0-11055 GCA_949750685.1 Vernicia montana | reverse complement strand
CTACATTTTAAACGAGCCTGTTCACGAGCCTATAAAGCGAGCATGTTCACGAGCTTATAAATCGAGCATGTTCACGAGCCTATAAACCGAGCATGTTCACGAGCCTGTAAATCGAGCTTGTTCACGAGTTTATAATCGAGCTGTTCGCGAGCCTAATCGAGCCGAGCTTATCTTTGCTCAAGCTCGACTCATTTATTAAACGAGTTTTGAAATAAGGCTCAAGCTTGACTCGTTTATAAAACGAGCCGAATGCAAACGAGCTTTTATCGAGCCGAACACCGAGCTGTTCGCGAACGGCTCGGCTCATTTACACCCCTATAAATTATATCAAACTGACAATTACTTTAAAAATTATAAATTTAATATGGGCAGAAATTAAATTTGAAAATCAAATCCGCCACCAGCTTCCATTAAAAAAAACAAAAAAAACAAAAACAAAACAAAAGTTTAACATCATGATTTTTAAGAAAAGAATAAGAATTAGAGTAACACCGAGGTTAGACATCTCGAAGCTCAAAGTCTTCCAATTTAATGAAATTCTTCATTTTTCAAATAATAATAATAATAAAAAAGACATATCGAAGTTAATTAGATTTGTCGTGCAGTTTAGGACTCTTTTAGGCTCTGTTTGTTTTCCAAAAAAATAATTTTTTGAAAAATAATTTTTGCATCTTCTAACGTTTGTAATGCTTCAGAAAATTAGTCAACGGAAAATAATTTCATGATTAATGAAAAATTAAACAATTTTTAAGAAAAATAACTTTTTCTTTTCAAAACGGAAAGTTATTTTTTAAATTTTGATAAACTCATTATAATGCAAGAAAAGTATATAATACAAATTTATTAATTCACCAATTACCGATACTCACTACCGACGACCACCGACAACTACCACCGGTCGCCGGTAACCATCAAATTTACTATTTTTATAAATATTTTTTTTCTCATATTTAACAATGAAATTTTAAAAATATAAAATTATTTTAAGTTTAAATATATTTATTGTCATATAAATTGAGATTTTTAATATTTTTAACTAATTTTTTAATATTGTAACCAAACAATAGAAAATTAATTTTTTGAAAAATATTTTTTCAAAAAACGTTTTTTTTTTGGAAATATTTTCTAAAAACAAGTTATTTTATGCGAAACAAACGGTGTAAATTTGTAGGTCCTATTTAATAGGGTTTATAAATTATGTGAAAAATAGAAATTATTGTAAAATTATAATTTGTAAATAATAATAATATTTTCTCATTTTCTAATAATATATAATAATAATGAAAAATGACAAATTATTTGACAAATTATAATGTGATTGATTTTTTCGGTCTATTTAAAAAAATGGAGAACAATTAAGGATTTCAAATTTGAATTTTGGCCACATACTTTTATTAATATGGTGAGAATTTTTATCAAATTTGTAAGAGTTAATAAAATTAAAATGAAAAGAGTTATTTTCTATTGTATAATTGATTTGTTGTTGAAAAATGGTATTTCATTTTCATTATTCCAATTGCATACAAGGTAATATTCTTATAGCATATACATGCACTATATATATTTTAGGAAGGTAATAACTATTTACATAGGAATTGATTATGATTATGGAGTTTCATATTTTGTGGAGATAATTGATTTTGATTTCACAATTTTTGTAATAATTCAAATGACAGCTCACGTTAATACTTCTCTTCAAGTTAGTGCATAGATGTCTTTAATGCCCAATTTGTTTAGCGAGCTATGAAACAACTTACTTGGGATAACTTTTATAAGAATGTCAACCAACTGCTCTTTTGACTTTACGAATGGGAATTGAACTATCTTAGCCTCGAGTTTCTCTTTGATAAAATGGTGGTCTACTTCAACATGCTTTGTCCGATCTCGTTGGATTGAATTTTGAGCAATTTCTATAGCTGCCTTGTTGTCACAAAACAACCTCGTAGTGTTGGGAACTAAACCCGATAAAATTCAACAAACACACCACAAGAAAAATAATTAAATACAGAATTTAATGTGATTCGGCTTTTTAATGTTTACATCCACTAATAGAAAATAATATTCCACTATATGTGATATAAATTACAACACAAGGAATCTATAAATATCCTTGGATTAACCCAACCCAAATTTATAGTATCATCACTCACATAAATCCGAAAAATTATTTCTTTCACCCTCTAGACCCCTAGAGAATATACCGGTGTTACTCTTAAGTATTTTTCCACACTCAATACACCCTATTTATACTCAAACTTGCAAATCCAAGTTGATCTTGTATAAATTAACACAAGAATATTTTTCTCTCAAAATATTCTTTCACCCTCTAAACCTTTAGAGAATATACCGGTATTTTCCTTAAGTATTTTCACACACTCAATACACCCGATTTATACTCAAACTTACAAACCCAAATTGATCTTGTATGAGTTAACACAAGAATATTTTTTCTCACAAAATATTCTCACAACCCTATTGCATCTTTGCAATACTCTCACAATCCTCCTTAAAAAAACCTCACATTGTATGGCTTTTATATAGTCATGCAAATTGTTAAATTCCAACAAATGTTGGTGGAACGTTTACCTAAATTAGGTGGGTTGTTCACCTAATTTAGATACCATTTTTGACTTCCTATTTTTTATTTTTAAGTTAATTCTTACACATAGTTAGCTCAGATGAGTAGCCAATTTCTTTCAACAACTCCTTTAACCAATGAAGTTCACAAAGTCCTTTATCCATGCCACGAAACTCAACCTCTGCACTTGACAATGCGACCACCTTCTATTTTTTACTTCTCCAAGTAACCAAGTTACCTCTAAGAAAGGTGAAATATCCAGATGTAGACTTCATGTTAGTGATGCTTCCAGCCCAATCTGCATCAGTATAACCATAAATATTTAGGTGGTTACATTTTCTAAACATGAGTCCTTTTCCTGGAGACACTTTCAAATATCGTAGAATCTGGAGTGAGCTTCAACTAAAGGAGAATTCATGCATGTCGTGCCTCCAGTTCTAGTTATTTCCATATTTGTGTTTTCAAAACATGGCCAATTTTCCCAAATGTTATTCTGCTCTTCATCAAGTTGCTCCCCCCTGAAGAGAAGAGTGAGAACCAGGTTTTGGATAAAAAGTTTCAATTTCAAGAAAGGTAACATCCATTGTAACATAAAGACGCCTGGTAGTCGGATCATAGCAATAATAACCCTTCTTATATGTTGCATACCCCAAAAAAATGCAACGAACTGCATTTGGATTAAATTTGGTTCGCTGATTTTTATGAAGATGGACATACGCCACACATCCAAATATTCTTGGTGGGAGCATGAGTACAAAAGGTAGAGATACATAATGGGCTAGAGCTTGTAATGGAGTTTTAAAACTCAAGACTTTAGAAGGCATTCAATTCAACAAGTAGACAACAGCAGTAACGACATCTATCCAATAACATCGAGGTGCATGCGCAGCTGTTAGAAGAGCACGAGTTGTTTCAAGAATGTGTCTATTCTTCCTCTCTCCAACACCGTTTTGTTGTGGTGTTTGAGAGCATGTTATCTCATGGTATAGTCCAAATGTTTGAAAGTACTCATGCAATTCCTTGTTGACATACTCCCCACCATTATCATATCAAAGGATTTGAAGTTGAGCAAAGAATTAGGTCTTGATCATAACATGGAAAAAGCAAAAAATTCCAGCTACTTCATTTTTATTTTTCATCAAATATAGCCAAGTCATTTGTGTGCAATCATCCACAAAAATCACAAACCATTTAATGCTTGAAGAAATAGAAATGAGAGATGGTCCCCAAACATCATAATGGATTAACATGAATGGTGTCTCACATCTTTTTAAACTTATTGGATAAGAAACCCAATGGCTTTTGGCCAAAATACAAGTTTCACATTTAAACACAGTATCATGTAAACTAGAGAACAAATTCGAAAACAAATGTCTCAAGTAAGAGAATGATGGATGTCCTAATTGACGATGCTATAACCAAATCTCTTGTTCTTTATCATCAATTCTACCAACATTGTTTGCTTGACCAACGTTAAAGTCTTCCATGTAGTATAGCCCCACTCATTTAGTACCACGACCAATAATCTCCTAGGTGAGAATATCCTGAAACAAGCAAAACTTAGGACAAATTAGTGCACAACAATTCAATTCTTCAGTATCTTGTCCTACTGATAACAATTTATTTGAAAGAGATGGAATAAGAAGAGTATTCGATAATGAAAGAGATGATGAGAGTTCCACTGTTTCAGCCCCTATAACTAGATATTTCTCACCATTTGCATTACTAATGCATGTTCATTTTGGTTCAGTAATCTCAACAAAGTCTTGAGAATTAAATGTCATATGATCAGTTGCTCCAGAATCAACAATCCAATCATGGTTACCTGATTCATTTATGGCTAAAGAGCAGTTTGCTACAGCTGGTGAAGGTTCCTCTTGTGGTTCAAGAGAGAGTTGAGGTTTGATGGAGGAAGAAGAGCTCCCAGTGTTAACTAAAGTGACACGACCAGTGACGCAGCGTAAGCAAAAAGGTAAAGTCAATTTAGGGTTTAAGTTTTCTGAATATTATTTGATGCCTTAAAACAGGCAAAATAGGAATTCAAATAGGGATTTTGAAACCCTAAATACGAGAACAAACATGAAAACTGCCAAAAATGGTAGTTTCGTAATAATACACCAGAATCAAATAAATGTTAAAATAAGGAACACGCTACAGACGGCATCTAAATCCGAGATTCCTACCAAAAGTTACATTCAAATTAAAAAGTTACCATAAATAGAAAAACGACAAATTTAAGGGCCTGAATGACGGAATTTGGCTGAAAAATGACGTCAATCATCGCCAAGGGCATGTGTAGGATCCGTTGGACTATTTTCATTTGGATCAAGTACTTGTAGGGCCTAAAATTCCAGCTGCCCAGGGCCACTATTTCTTCTGCTTGACCCGCTGCCTATTCAATCGGCTCATAAACCCTTCTGCAAAGGCCTCCACGTCAACCAATCTCATGCTTTCTCTTTTCCTCGAGTTCCTTCCACCATTTTGGATATCCATGAAGCTTGAAACAAGTGTCTCTAGTGTGCTTTATGTTCTCACAATGTGTGCAACCTGTTTCCTCAGTTTGTGACTTTGACTTTATTGAAGTGTCAGGTTTCCCAATTGTCGTCAAATGAGGTGAAGACTGTTGTGATTTCAGTCCTCCCTTTGAGATCATAGCCACGCTGGATATGGTATCCTCCTTTATTAACATCATCGTCTATCTTAGATCTTTCTTGCGGACATATGCATAAACCTATTCTACCATAGGAAATGGTTGAAATTGAAGCATATCGGCTTGCACCTTGTCCAAGCGATCATCAAGTCCACCCAAAAAGGTATAAACTCTATTTTCCTATAATATGGAGTTATATTTATCGATATCATCTTCACACATAATTGGATTTGGACGCCAAAAATCAATCTCTCTCCAAAGCCCTTAAAGAGTGTTGTAATGTGTCTCTATTGATCCTCCACTATGTTTGAGTCTAGTTACCTTCCTCTTGAGGTCATAGACTTGTGAGGTGTCGGTGTCGTCAAAATATGTTGTGGCAATAGCATCCCATACTGCTTTTGCCGTGGGAAATCTGATATAATTTCGATTAGTTTTGGATTCATGGAATTGATCAGCCATCCTTTTACCACCACATTTTCAATTCTCCATCTTCTAAAAGTCGGGTTTGTCTCTAAAGGTTGTGGGAGATCTCTGTTTATTTATCCCAACTTGTCTTTGCTTGAGATATACATCTCCACAACCTGGAACCAAAGCCCATAGTTCATGTCATCTAATTTAATGTCGATTGGTGCAATCATAGGTTCATGTGTTGTTGGAGCAAGTGTCTGATTCAACATCTGAGATATTCTAGATGTTAGGTTTGCAAGGAGAAAAGAATCTCCTTAGGAACTTTCTGTCGAGGAAGTATGATCTCCCATTGTTTTCAATTTCTCAAAAAACTCTATTTCCTTTCTCTTTTTTTTTTTTTTTTTGGGAAAGTACACTAAAATACCATGTAGTTTCACGTTTATTTTAAATGGAGACTGTGGTTTTTTTCGTGATACTTTAGTACCCTGAGCTTAACGCCGTTTGACACATTAGTGCCAATCTACCTAACGCCGTCAAAATTGCTGATGTGAAAATTAAAAATATTATTTTTTTCCTATGTGGTGTCTACGTGTCATATGACATAAAAATTAAAAAAGAAAAAATACACTAAAATACCATGTGGTTTCACGTTTATTTCAAATGAAGCATGTGATTTTTTTCGTGACACTTTAGTACCCTAAACTTAACGTCGTTTGACACATCAATTTAACGATTTTGATGTTATTTTGCTTTAGAAATTTTGGGTGTTTGCGAGTGATTTAAGGAGAAAATATTGGGAAAGATTCGCAAATGAGAAAAAGTTGAAACTGTTAGGGATTTTGACGTTTTGGAGATTGAGGAAACTAAAAATGTTGTATTTTAATATATATTTTTTTTCTTCTCATAAACTTTTTGTAATACCCCGAATGTTCAAGTATAGACTTCTACCTTGATATGTGAATGAATTATAAGTGTTCTTATATGTGCATTGATATATTAGATGGATTTAAATTGAGTTTTGGACTTAGAAATGAAGTTAGTTGAAAATGGATCCCACTTTCCACTAACACCATATTCTTATAATTGCTTATTGCTAGGTTCAATGAACCTAGACATTATAAATCCTTTTCATTTGAAGTCAAGCAAGAAAATCACCATTTGCTACCATCTCTCTCATTTTAATAAAAGCTCTCAAGAGCAAGAAGCTTTCTTCTTCTTCTTTCTTCAATTGATCAAGAGTAAATCATCAAAGAGAAGCTTCAAAGGTAAACATCTAAATCATTTTCTTCATTTAAATATTGGGTTGTGTGTTTGTTTACCATGAGAATTCTTCTTCTTCATCTCTTTCTTTTGATTTACCCAAATGGGTTTCTAGAAAGGAGATCTCTTTAAGAAATTGTTAATAGATGATGATTTGTAAGCAAGATTTAAAAGTATGAAAATAGATTTTCAAAGAGGATTTCAAACTTTCTCCATTTTTATGATGATAGGTTTGAACAAATGAGTTTATAGAATCTTTGTTGATTCTATGTTTTAATCTATGAAATGAGTTGGTTATGGGTCTATTGCATGATTTAGAAAGAGATTTAGCTTTGGGGAAGAATTGATGGAATTTCTCCTTCACTAGCCATTTGAGGATTTTACCAGAAAATCTTGCCCAGGATCATCACACGTGCGGACACACGATCGTGTGTCCGGGCGTGTGACAAGCTTTTATGGATTCTATCAAAATGTTCTCTGTCACACTGCAGACACACGACCGTGTGTCTGGGCGTGTGACAAGCTTTTTAAATATTGTGTATTTTTCCCTTTGTCACACGGGCAGCCATACGATCGTGTGATGGACCGTGTGACAGACTTCAAAATGCTTTATTTTCAATAATTTGACATATTAAATTGATGTATTTATATGTCTAATTTATGATGCAAAAAGGATCAATTGACTTGGATTAGTATATCATGAAGATTGACTTGTATAAGATAAAAGTTGAATTGAGCATTTTATGCAATATAGATTGAGGGTATTCACCCTAGGCCCTTCGGCCATTGCATGAAATTGAGAATAGAGTACTCCAATTGGTAATACATATATAAGTAGTACTAGATTTAGGATTGAATAGTCAAGTTGATAAAGTGTTTAATGACACTCAAGTGAATAACATGAATGGTATGGTTCAATGTAGAACCTAAGGAAAAGATGAGGAAGTGTTCCGAAGTTCAAGGAGCATCATTGCCAAAGTGATAAGAGCTTGTATTAGGAGCTAAGGAATTAAGGTGAGTAGAAAATATACTACTATATTTATATTTAAACCATAAAGGCTTTTAATGCCTTCTTCATTATATGTACCACCAAGAATATAATTTCTTGTATTATGAGATAATTCAAATTGTTCATGAATTATGTTAGTCATATCGATCATTCATGTGAAGCTCTTGTGATTGCTTCAGAATTCTTAGGCTATATGCCATTATGAGAACAATGTGTCTATTTGACACTTGTTATATGTCACATGTAAATAAGTATTCATGAGCTAATAATAATTGAAATTCATAAGCATAAAATTTATATTGTTCATTATCAATTCTTAATAACTCCTCCATGAGAATTATATGAAAATCTTAAAAGTTTACAAAGTCTATTTATATATTTTCTAAAAGTAATGAGTATGAATATATGTTATAGGTTATAGGTTATAAATTCCTAAAATGATGAGTATAAGCTTATGTATGTGTATATGTGTATGTAAATTTCCAAAAGTACTATGATCATGTGATTGTACCACAAGTTGAAAGCCAGTGAAATAACCATGAGAATTATGTGAATTTCATAAGCATTAACATTCCTTTCATGAGACCATATGAGCCATTTGAACTATGAGTACTATTGATTCCTTCAATATGAACCAAAAGATATGTGCAAGAGATACTGTAAATGATATGTATGAGAACTGTGTACACAAGTATGGGATTATGCTCATATGAGAGCCTCTGCTTTGGGTTATGCCAAATTATGTGTCTCTACCCCAAATATAAGGAAACTTTATGCTTCGGAAATGCCACAAGTGCCTCTGTCCCAATCATGAGTTATGGGAGCATGTTCGTAAAGGAACCTCTGCTTCGGGTATGCTATAATGCCTCTGCTCCAAAATATATGTGATGATCTCTGCCAAACCCTATTGATAAGCTATGAGTTATGAGCCCTTTCTTTCATTGAGACCAATCCAATTGATTGAAATGCCTATGAATATATAATGAGAAACACAGTGATATGTAAACCAAGTGATCCTTAAACCAGGATAACCATGTGCCATTTGCTTTCAAGATCAAATCGCCTATATGTCATCAACCTTGACATTTATGGCATATAAGTATACATGTTACCCAAAGATATATGAGGTAGTGTATACAAAACCCCTTTTGTATTTATATATGTATTTTACTTATGTTATGTTCCATTAATACTAAACTTAAAGTACTTAATATTTTAAATCTAATATTCTTTTACGATATATAAAGTATTGATTTTACAAGCTATTTGAAAATAAGCATTCGATTATAAGATATATATATATACAAATATGTATTCCTAAAAGTATAAGCTTATAAGTTTTACTAAGTCTCCAAAACTTATATGTGACATATGTTATTTTCTATTTTGAATCTTACATGAATAAAGAACTATTATATATTTTGTTTAAGTGATTTTAAAGTAAACGAATTCAGGTTTTTAATAAGACCAAAGAACACTATAATTTCTAAAGTACCTCACAGTTTTAATAACTTATATTTATATATGTTTAATCTATGTAATACCAAAGTCTACCTATATGAACTATTGTTCTAAAGATCAAATTGTATAATATCCCTAATCCAAAATACTATAATATATGTTCATGTGATTTTAAGACCCAAATACCCATAAGTTAAAAGTCACAAGAAATCATGTATGTCTAAAGTGGATACTCCATATATGAGTCCAAGTTCCAAAGATTAATTATAAATCTTCGAACACTAAAGTTCATTGTTATTATAATTCTTATATCCTTCATTTCATGAATATAAGTATATGAGCCAAGTGATAAGTAAGCATGAGTCATCCTTGTGAGTTAGCCTTGAAATACCTACCTTTACAAGTATAGTAGCATATTCTTTACTCACTGTTTTATCTCATTAGTGATTCCATTTTTTCAGGAAAGCAGCATAGTGAGCAAGTGGTTCCTCAAGCGTCAAATTTTCACTTGAGGATTTTCTTATTAAAGTAAAGTTTCATTTGATATATGTGTACATGTATATGTTAAAGTTATCTTAGTAGCTCCATGGGTGTTAAAAGAGTATTGTAATTATTGTATATGTAATAAAAGTTATATGGAAAGAAGAATATGCACGAGTAAATTAATAATTTCTATGATGCTATTGATAAGTATGAGATGAGAAGAATAAGTGTATATGTGTTCAGGTTCGGATATTGAGATATAACATAATATGATGTAAGGTGATGAGATGATATTGGAATAGTTGCATGATACTGTATTGGATTGTATAGCATGTATGGGTTCTACGGGTTTTCGGTGGTCTTATGTCTACCCATGCCTTAGGACCGTCGCGACTCAGAAGTTGGGTCGTGACACTTTTGCTAAAACGCTATATTTTTATTTTTATTTTTATTTTTCAATTTTTATATTATATCACTACTAGAATTCATCAAATTAGCTACAAATTTTTAGTGACGGATTAAATTCGTCGCTATTAGCGACGAAATAACGACGGATAAGTGGACCGAAATTGTAAAATAAATAGCGAAAGATTTGCGACGAAATAGCGACGGACATTAGCGACGGATAAATCTATCGCTAATTTTGACGCCAAATAATGGCGCCAGTTTTAGCGACAGATTTTGAAATTTTAGCGACGGATTAATTCGTCATTAATGTAAGCCGTCGCTATTTTTGACAAGTTAAATCGAAACGCACCGTTTAATTTAAAAATGATTAATCCGTCGCTATTCCGTCTCAAAGCCGTCGCTAAACCTGCAGATCTAAATAAAACCCAGTCTCTTCTCCTTCTCTTCTGCGAATCCCTAATTCTTCAATATCCCCCTCTCGATGTCTTCCTCCCTACCTCTCTCTCACTCCCTTCCCTTCCCTTCCTTATCTCTCTCTCGCCCTCCCTTTTATTTATTTGGTACGGTTGCGCAGCAAGAAGAAGGAAGAGCGTCTCATCGGTCTGGGTTTTAGCCGGAAAGAAAGAAGATTTCGACTACCGGAAATCTTAATCCACATTTCATCATATTCAGGTATTTCATTCAATCTTCCTTGCAATGTTTTCAATTTTTTTCCTGTTTATTATTTTTTCTGTATTTATTTATTTTTGTTTGTTTTTGTTTTTGTATTTATTTTCAATTTTTTTTCCTGTGTATTAA
>CATKHJ010788130.1:0-15696 GCA_949750685.1 Vernicia montana | reverse complement strand
AAAGATAAAAAAAAAAATAATAACAATAAAGAAAAAGAAAAAGAAAAAGAAAAAGAAAAAGAAAAAGAAAAAGAAAAAGAAAAAGAAAAAGAAAAAAAAGGTGACGGGGGGGGGAAGTTGTTTATTTTAAATTGTATTTGCCACTTGAACCAAGTGTGCCTGCATATCCCTTTGAATGAGAATTAAAACCTACATAGTTCTTCCATTTCGCAATAGAGAATTTGTTGATTTTATCATATTTTGATATTTTTGTGATTTTAGAAGAAAGAATTAGATGAAGGTGCATTACCTTGATAATGAAAGAATATGAGAAAGATGTTTTACCTTAGATCTCTTTGAAGTCTGATGAGGAGGATGGAGCGTCTTGTCGGATAGGAGTTTCAATTTTCTTGATGCAAAGGAATCGAGGATATGGGCCCTACGTCAAATTGAGGATGAAATAACTTGATCGCTTCCAAAATATCAAAATATAAAATATTAAAAGCAAAATTAAAAACTTAATTTAATCCAAAGAGGACTAAATTAAGCGGACTAAAACCAAAGATGAATTAGCCCTTGGAGACTTTTATAAAGAAAATGGAGAGAAGACTAGAAGGTTAAAAGGACAACTGTCGATTAACAACTAGGAGTGAAGAGAACTTAGCTAGAGGGACTGTATTTATAGGTTGAGGGGTGGGAGACTGATTCTCAAACTCCTTAATGTGGGAATTGGAGTAAAAAAATGGAAAAAACAGGCTCATATGTCTCGTGCCACAGGCAGTGGCCTAATTTTGCCCCATTTTTGCTTTCAAATGCCCGTTCTTGATTTCAACTGTGCTAAGGGCTTTTCCTAGTTTTTATAAATGTCCAATTGCCGCATGTAAATGCTTGATTCTTGATCCAAGACCTGCACAACTCGGGTTATATACAATGAAATGTCCTAGAGGTGCAAAAATATGGGTTCACAACTACCCCTCATCATAGTTGCTTTCTTGGAAAGTAAGCATAATAATAGTGAACACGGGTTGCCACAAAGGATCCCAAAGCTAACCTAGGATGATTTAATTTTGGTTTAGTCCAGAAAGAGAAGCCTAATTCTATACTAGGTTGATGCTGATGCTAAGTCGGATTCAAGGATGAATCCTAAGACTATCCTAGGATGGTCGATTCTAGGTCTGGTCTAGAAGAATGATACAAATGCTATTTATGATCTAAGCATGTAAGATATGAAACCTAAGGCTATCCTAGGACGGTTTGATAAGTTTTCAGTCTACTAGGGTTAAGACTGTGAGTCTAGTATGAAGTGCATCCTAAGTCTAATATAGGCATGCAAAAAGTGAATATACTGATGAATTGGATACCTTGAACCAGTGAAAGGTCTACCTAAATTTCTATGGTATTAGGGTATTAATCTTCTGAGTGGTATCAGATTAAAGTTTTCTGGAAGGTGCCCTACTTTGGAAGGATGGTGATTTGGGAGAAAGATGACTTGGTCACTTTGACAGTTATTAAATGTTATTTTGTTTGGCCTTGGGTTAATTGGCTTGGAGATGTTTGAAGTCATACTCAGTCTGGGATAGGTATGCAGAATTGATGAAGATGATAAAGATTATTGTAGAAGGCTGTGGTCGGGTTCGACCTTGAATTGATGGGGCTTGGACTAAAGTATTTGCTTTGGTTTGAGGTATTTATGCCAAAAATGGGCTTTTAATGAAGGTTTATCGACTTGGTCTTTCTTAGGGTGATTTGGACTTTATAGAGAGATGATTGGTTTTACTTTAAGTACAATGCTTATAAGTTTCGGCTGCGAGGAGATTTATGGGATATCCATGAAATGGGCTTGTGGGTTCAGTCTGTGGGGCCCATGTATTGAGGATTTGCCCCTGATATGGCTTTTGGGGATTGGTGCCAAATGAGTTTGAACTTAAAGAATGATTTTGGCTACTTGGGCTATCCAAGGATGGTTTATGGGCTTGATGGTTTGATCATAATTGGTCAAGCAACTTAGGCTTTAAAGGATGGTTTATGGAACCCTTTGAAAGGTTTGATCAATTTTGATTTCGCCAAGAGACTTGGGCTTCAATGATGGTTAATGATTTATCTAAAAATGGTATGGACTTTATGGATTGAACCTTTTGGGACATTTTTTGCGAGATATGATTGGTTCTGCCAAGAAATTTGGGCTTTCAGAATGATAGATTAAACCTTTTGAGAGGTTTTATGATTTTGTTATTGTAACATGATCTCTGGAGAATAGAAGCAGAGCTATCTTATTGTCTGAGATTGAAGGAACTCTTGGGGTGACGCTTTGTTTGTTGGACTTAATGGAACTGACACAGGGGTCAAAGGATGAGCACTTTGGGCTGGGGAAAGAGCTGTATGGTTTGGTCTCTTGAAATAAAGAAACAACTTGGAAAACATGATGTTGATAAGGGATGATGGGTTGGTAGGATATGAATGATAAGGATGATGACTTTGTAGGATATGCCCTTGACGAAAGGTAAGGGCTACTTAGCTGCTCTAGCTAATAGATGTGATGAATTGACAAATGATGACTTGAGGGATAAAGGATGATGACTTTGGTAGACATGCCCCTAATGAGGGATAAGGGCAACTTGGCTTGACATGTTGATGATTTAGGAAATATGACTCTAAGGAGAGGTAGAATTATTTAGCTCCCTATGAGGCCTCGCCCGAGCATTGGTCCGATTCATTTAAATGGAATCGAAATGCTCATTTTGGTTTGAATTCACGATGGAGCCCCCGAGCTCAGATTGGTTGAATTTGAAAAGTGCTTTAGAGTCACCACCTTATTTTATTTTTATTTGGAAAAATATAATGTAAAAACCCATTACTGACTCTAATTTTTATCCTAAAGGAAAAGTACACTAGCCTCAAAACTAGGGCTGAGTACGGTTTGGGAGAATCCGGAGATTTGAAAATCTTCAGTACCGAACCGAACTTCGGAGATTTTCAAAATGGGATCTCCGGAACCGAACCGTAAGGAAAAATTTCCGTACCGAACCGTCCTGATTTTTCAGGACGGTTCGGGACGGAGATTCGGGTCTAATGGGACGGTTTGATAAGGAACGGGACAAAACGGAGATTCGGATATTTTCTATTTTTAAATAATTAAAAATTAAATTTTACTTATATATTATTAAATTTCATTAAATATATTGCTAATTTAATATCAAAGTGTGTGTATATATATATATATTGCAATTACTAATTTGAAAATGAAATTTTATAATTAATAAAAATTAAAATTTACTTATACATTATTGAATTTCCTTAAATGTGTTGTTAATTCAATATTAAAGTGTGTGTGTATATATATATATATTTTGTAACTACTAATTTGAAAATAAAATTTTATAATTAATAAAAATTAAATTTGGCTTATACATTATTGAATTTCCTTAAATGTGTTGCTAATTCAATATCAAAATGTGTGTGTGTTTATATATATAAGCCTTTTAAATCGGTTCTAGTTTCGGTTATTTGGTTCGGGATGGTTCGGTACGGTTCTCGGTATGGATAACTATTAATCTCCAGAACCGTACCAAAAAAAAAAAAATTAGGACGGTTCGGTTCGGAGAAAGTTAAACGATCAACGGATATTTTTCGATTCTAGATATTTTCGGTACGGTTCGGTATCTCCGAGTCTCGTGCTCAGCCCTACTCAAAATCAAAGAGGATTCGGGGACTAGGTTTTTGGTTTATTTTAACAAAACAAGTTTGGCAATTAATATAGAAGTGACTTAAAAATGGATTTCATGAATAGTTTAAAATGCATGATCAATTCATAAAATGCATAAAAGAAATAAAAGGAAACCTAACTAGTGAAGAAGGTGATGGGGGAGAAGTTGATTTATTTTAATTGGATTCGATGCTTAGACCAAGCATGCCTGCGTATCCCTTTGAATGGGAATCAAAACCTACGCAGTTCTCCCTTCTTGCGAAGGGGTTTGTTTAGTCAAACCACTTTATCATGTTTTGATTGATTGAATTATAGAGGATTGATTGATTAATTAATTTTAATTAATTTACCAAGTCGAGTTAATTAGGTCAGATTTTAATTAACTACCCTAAGTGAATCAATTTTAATTAATTAATTGATATAGAGTGAGGGAGTAGAAGAGCAAGAATTAGGCAAGGAGCCCAAAGGGGAAGAAAAGAATAATCCCAAGGAGAGAAAAATAAATAAATAAATAAATAATGAAAAGGAAAAGGAAAAGGAAAAGGAAAAGGAAAAGGAAAAGGAAAAGGAAAAAGATGAAGATGATTACCTTGCGCTCGTGCGGTTTCGAGATGGAGGAGACTTGTCTCTGTCAGCGGCGGACTTACCCCAGTCAGCTGCGGACTTGCCTCGGACAATGATAAGCTTTTGCTTTGACGGGTCGGCTCGGGAAGTCGCAACCCAATTTTCTTTGCAAAGCAAAAATAAAAAAAAAAGAAAAGAAAACTTTAAACTAAGGAGCTTGTTCCTTGGCAGAGCAAGCTTATGGGGATGGTTTGCTTGATGCAAAAGCTAATCAAGCAAGCCAAGAGGTTAAGAGGTGAGAAAAATTGAGTTGGAAGATTTGAATATATAATGGAAGGGGTTTGGAATAATTTTTTGCATTTCAGATGTGAGATTTGTGAAATTCAAACGCACTGCCACACAAGGCCATTGCGGTTCCACAGAGTCCACCTGTGGACACACTTTGGTTGCTACAGACTGGCTTTGCGATACCGTAGGAGTCACCTGCGGCAACAGCACTGCCGCTTTCAATTTTTGGGCCTATTTTCATCCGTTCTTCTTCCGATTCTTCGCCGCACTTTCATTAAAGGTTTTTTAAGTCCAACCACATGCTGGGGGTGCAAAATTAAGGGTTCACAGTTACCCCCTCATCAGAATTATCTTATCTGTAAGGCGATTATGATGATAGTGAACCTGGAGAAAGGGATGGAATAAGGAACCAAAGTGATGTCTAGGTTAGTATTTGGACATGTTTGGGTGGGTAAAATGATGAAGGAAGATGGTAAAAGAAACCAAAGGGATGCCTAAATCAGGATTTGGACATGTTTGGGTGATAAAAATGATTGAATATGAGGAAGATGGCAAAAAGAACCATAGGGATGTTTAGGTGATTGTTTCTAAACATTTATGGGTGGATGTTAATTGATAAATGAAAGCGGGAAAATGAACCAGAGAGAAATCTAGGTCAGTGGCTAGATATTTTTGGGTGAAAGATGAGACTGATTTGGATTAAAGGTGGGGAAAGAAACTAAAGGGATGTCTAGGTTAGACATATATGGGTGAAGGATTTGTTTGACTTTAAGGTAAATGAGGATGGAAGAGGGAACCAAATTGACACCTAATTGAGAAATTAGACGTTTCTGGGTGGAGGATGGTAAGGAGATGGAAAAGGAATCATAGGGATGTCTAGGTGACCGTTGCTAGACATTTATGGGTGGATCGGTTGATAAAAGAAGCTTGCTGCCGGTATCTTTGGGATATTTCAATTGGAAGTGAATTGATATTCTTGATCTGCTTAGGAAAATCTAGAATGAAAGTGATATTTCTGATTTGCTTGGATGAAAGATCCTAAGGCTATCCTAGGATGGGTCTGATTCTAAAGTTGAGATTGACTGGTTTGGGTGAAGAACCCTATGACTGTTTGATTCAGGAATTTGGATTGATGATTCGTCTTGATTCAGGAATTTGGATTAATGATCCATCTTGATTCATGAGCTTTGATTAGCGACTTGTTTAGTGTGAAATGCATCTGAATATGCAAAAATTATGAATTGGATACCTTGAACCTGTAAAGGGTCAACTTGGTATGAGAGTGATGATCTTTTGGGAGAGAGGGTGCCTCTATTTTGGAAAGATGAGGAAAAGTGGCTTGGTTATTTGACCTTAGTAGAAAGTCAAGGCTAGGTCAGATTTTTGCCTTGGAGGAGGTCATACTTGGAAGGCTTAGTCAAGTGTGGCCTGAAAAGTTATATTGAAAGGCTAGGTCAGGTGTTGGCCTTAGAGGAGGTCATGATTGGAAGGCTCAGTCAGGTGTGGCCTGAAAGGTTATTTTGGAAGGTTAGGTCAGGTATGGCCTAGAAGGTTATCTTAGAAGGCTTGGTCAGGTTTTGGCCTTGGAGGAGGTCATGCTTGGAAGGCTCAGTCAGGTATGGCCTGAAAGGTTATTTTGGAAGGCTAGGTAAGGTATGGCGTAGAAGGTTATCTTGGAAGGCTTGGTCAGGTATGGCCTTGGAAAAGATTATCTAGGAAGGCTAAGTCAAGTTTGGCCTTTGAGAAAATTAAGTGGAAAGGCTGGATTAGGTATGGCCTTGGAAAAGATTATCTAGGAAGGCTAAGTCAGGTTTGGCTTTTGAAAAGATTAAGTGGGAAGGCTCAGTTAGGTTTGGCCTTTTCAAATGTGAAGATTGTGGGTTGACTCTGTGTGACCCATCTATTAAGAGTCTACCTCTGGATATGGCTTTTGGAGGTGATTTGACTAGTTGGTTTGCAAGCTTGATTTTGCTTGTCCAAAGGAGTTGGATTTTAGAGATGATATGATTTGCTTAAAGAGGTTTGGTTTTGGAAGGATGGTATGATTTTCCAAGGAGGCTCGGACTTGGAAGGATAACATGATTTGCCAATGAACTATGGGATGGGCTTTGACTGGCTCGGGCCCTTTTTAATCAGCTTGATGAGGATATGCCTTGGCAGTCATGGCTCGACTTTGGCTTTTCCAAGGGAACTGGGCTTCAAGAATCTTGAGTTTTTGAGAGACTTGGGATTTTTGGTTGGCTTGGCCCTTAGAGGATGAGATTTTACTAAGGAGACTTGAGTTTGAAAGGAAAGCAGGTTGGATCTTTTGAAAAGTTTTGGGGAGGTTGTATGATTTTGCTATCGTAGCATCATTCATGGAGAAAATAAGTACAACTTATCTTATTGTCTGAGATTGAAAAGACTCTTTAGAGTGACAGGACTCTTAGGGAGACACTAGATTGATTTGGATGACGACCTAGAAAGACGTGAACGAAGACTTGAATAATATATCCTTAATGAATGATAAGGGCGACGTGATGGATGACAAAAAGGATATGCCCTTACTGAATGATAAGGGCAACATGACGGATTGACTAAAAGATGATATGGAGGACATGCTCATGACGGATTAATAGAAGATGATTAGGAAGGTGAGCCCCTAATGAGGGATCAACCGAAAGATGATGATTTAGGAAGATATGCCCTTAATGTAGGATAAGGACATAAGGGACATAATTATTTGACAAGAATGACTTTTTTTTTAGCTCTAACTTCTGCCCGAGCCGCCCTTTCAGGTTTTCAACTCGACGAGCTTGCTCTAATTTTTGCCTAAGCCACCCTTTCGGGTTTTCAACTTAGTTATCTAATCAATGAATTTTGGCATTTAAAATTATTCCACCATGATTTGGGCTTCTGCTTTCCTTCATCTTGGGGCTCTGACCTTTGTCTAGACCATTCCATTGAATTCTTAGTCTAGAGAGAAAACTTATGAGGATATCAGGTCCTTTTTAAGATTGTTGTCCCTTTATTGAGGTGTTATGTTTGATTACCCAAAAGTGCAATGGGTAACTTCATTGGATCGCTTTTAGCTTCGATTGCTCCAACTAAAGAGATTATCACTTGGTGTTCTTTATTATCTTGACTATCCTTTGGTAGGGAGCTGGTGAGCTGATGCAGGCACAAGAAACACCTCGAGTTTTGATTTGTCTAAGTCATGGTGGTGATCATGGTGAAATGCAAATGTTTGTCAAAATCCATTGATTGATTTTTTATTTATTTATTCAACTATTTTAAACTAAATAAGAAATATGGGAAAAGAAAAGTACATGAAAAACATAAATGTTTTATTACAAAATGAGAAGATAGTACAAAATAGAAGAATAATACAAAAATGACATGCTCAAACTCAAACTCAAACTTGGACTTTGAACATGGACTCTTAACATAGACTCATACTCGAATTTGGATTTGGACTCGGACTCGAATTTGAATTTGGACTCGGACTCAAACTCATATTTGAATTCAATCTCGGACAAGTCAGATCAGTTGAGTTTGAACTCCTTCATAACATGTTACTTGGGCAGATGTGAGGTGAGGTGAGGTGAGGTGGGGTATATTTTCCACTTTGGTGAAGATGCATGGATTATAGTGATGGATTTGGCTTCAAAGGGAAGGTGGCATGTCGGTCTTAGCCTCAAAGGATATGGGGTTTAAATTCTTCATCACTATTCAGATCGGTGGTGGATAATTCATCTTGAAATGATTCCTTTTGTATGCAATCTTCAATCTTTAAAGGTTGGCAGGTATTGGGTTAGCAGATGAGCTTGGTAAACTGGGAGTAGGTTCTTGACAAAGATGTCCATCTATTCTTGTTTGATTGGTCAGTTTACCATTTGAGCAGCTTTAGCCCTCCACCTTGTAAGGAATATGGAAAGGGACTCACTTGGAAGTTGCTTAGTGGTTTCCAAGTCACGCCTAGTGATATTCATTTCACTATTGTAATGGCATTTCTTGACAAAGGCATGACAGATATCATCCCATGTCTTTTTCTGGCTCTTGTCTAGTGAAAGAAACCATCTCATGGAAGCACTAGTTAGTGATTATTGGAACAGTTGAGCAACGAGCTCATTGTTAAGTCTCAAAGGCTGTCTTGCCCCCACATATATCTTCAGATGGGTCTTGAGGCAACTAGTTCCATCAAATCTCTCGAGTTCAGTCATTTTGAATTTAGGAGGAAACTTGACATCAGGGAATAAGGTCAAGTTGTCCACATCAATTACGTCACTGTAATGTTATAGGGATTTGATGGTTTTCTCTATACCTTCTAGTTTCTTCATAAGTAATTTGATGTCTGGATGGGAGAAAATTTCCCTACCTTAAAAAGGATTCAAGGGAGAGGAAAGGTTAGAGTGGGTAAAGGTGTTTGGCATAGAGGTAGTGTGGGCATGGGCTAAGGTCGAAGTAGGATTGGCTTGATTTATATTTAGGGTGGTTTGATCCAAGATTGGATTTGGGATGGTTGGGTTGAGGTTAGCTTGATTGATTATGGCCCGTACTTCCTCAATAATGAATTGCCTTTGTTCCTTGAATTGGGCTCGTTGAGCATTCAGAATAGCTTGAAAATTCTCCTCTTGCTTTTCAAGGAGACTGGTCACTAGTGTGGTCAGGGAAGCCATGTCAATTGGGTTGGCCGTTAGTACTTTGAAGCAAAACAAAAAGAAACCCAATAAGTGATCGGTATGGTACAGGAAAGGTGATGAAGGCATAGGTAAGCAAATTTTAAGGGAAAAGGATTCCCTATTGTGTTGTGGGCCAACCATTTTTGGGTTTTGAGGATCACTTAAGGTATGATGGTCTAAGGGTTTTGGGCTTAGGGCAATATGTTGGGAAAAATTATTGGGCTTTGGGGGTCTAGGGTATATTGGGCCAAGATTGTTGGGCTTAGGAGTAATGGGTTAGTCTTAAAGGTAATGGGCTTAAGGCATTAGGTAATAGGTCGGTCTTGAAGGTAATGGACTATGGGTGTTGGACTTAGGTTAAAGGCTTAGGGTGATGGTTTAAGGTTTGTGGGGCGAAGGTGATTGGAATAAAGGTGGGGGTGTTCAACCCTTCTTCGGTTCAAGGCTCCACTTGAAATGAATGCATATTTTTTTTGTACATTATAAATGTATGATATGTATGGGAAAAATATTTCATGAAAATGCATTTATGCAAGGCTTTGATTATGGTACATACAACCTAAAGTCAGGTTCTAAGTTCATTACATGAAAAGGTAAGGGTGGTTGGAATTGGGTAATCGTCACACTAAAGCAGCAATATACCTAACCAAATGTGAGTCAAGAAGCCTCGCGTGGTTCCAGCAGTACGTGCTTGCTCGTTACACCTTTGAAAAGATCAAAAGATTCATCACGAGGTGGATGATTTCACTATTGGTGAATAGACCCAAAGAGGGTTACCCACTCGATGCTACTCACTATCCATTGTTTTCCTAGAACTAGGTTTGGAGGCAAAGAGCCTATGCAAGTGATGCATGAAAGTCACAACTATATTAAAAGTCAAACTTTTTAACCAATTAGTAGTCCTCTTATTTTCCTTTTATTAAAAAGAAAGTGGTCCCCAGTGGAGTAGCTAACTGTGAGGCCTCGCTCGTGCATTGGTCCGATTCGCTAAAAGGGAATCAAAATGCTCATTTGGGTTTGAACTCACGATGGAGCTCCCAAGCTCAGATTGGTTGATTTTGAAAAGTGCTTTAGAGTCGCCACCTACTTTATTTTTTTTTGGAAAAATATAAGGTAAAAACCCATTAATGACTCTAATTTTTATCCCAAAGGAAAAGTACACTAGCCTCGAAACCAAAGAGGATTCGGGGACTAGGTTTTTGATTTATTTCAACAAAACAAGTTTGGAAATTAATATAGAAGTGACTTAAAAATGGATTTCATGAATAGTTTAAAATGCATGATCAATTCATAAAAGAAATAAAAGGAAACCTAACTACTGAAGAAGGTGATGAGGGGAGAAGTTGATTTATTTTAATTGAATTCAATACTTAGACCAAGCATGCCTGCATATCCCTTTGAATGGGAATCATAATCCACACAGTTCTCCCTTCTTGCGAAGGGGTTTGTTTAGTCAAACCACTTTATCATGTTTTGATTGATTGAATTATAGAGGATTGATTGATTAATTAATTTTAATTAATTTACCAAGTTGAGTTAATTAGGTCATATTTTAATTAACTATCCTAAGTGAATCAATTTTAATTAATTAATTGATATAGAATGAGGGAGTAAAAGAGAAAGAATTAGGCAAGGAGCCCAAAGGGTAAGAAGAGAATAATCCCATGGAGGGAAAAATAAATAAATAAATAAATAATGAAAAGGAAAAGGAAAAGGAAAAGGAAAAGGAAAAGGAAAAAGATGATTACCTTGCGCTCGTGCAGCTTCTAAATGGAGGAAACTTGTCTTAGTTAGCAACGGACGTGCCCTGGTCAGCTGCAGACTTGCCTCGGACGGCTTGCCTAGGATGGCGAGAAGCTTTTGAATTGACAGGTTGGCTCGGGAAGTCGCAACTCAATTTTCTTTGCAAAGCAAGGAGTAATAGCAAAGCAAAAATAAATATAAAAGAAAAGAAAACTTTAAACTAGGGAGCTCGTTCCTTGGAGGAGCAAGCTTATGGGGATGGTTTGCTTGATGCAAAAGGTAATCAAGCAAACCAAGAGGTTAAGAGGTGAGAAAAATTGAGTTGGGAGGTCTGAAAATATAGTGGAAGGGGTTGGGAATAATTTTCTGCATTTCAGATGTGGGATTTGTGAAATTTAGACGTGCTGCCGCACAGGGCCATTGTGGTTCTGCAGAGGCCACCTGTGGTAGCACTTTGGTTGCCGCAGACTGGCTTTGCAGTACTGTATGAGCCACCTATGGCAACGACACTGCTGCTTTCGATTTTCAAGCCCATTTTTATCCGTTCTTCTTTCGGTTCATCGTCGCACTTTCACCAAAGGTTTTTAAGTCCAACCACATGCTGGGGGTGCAAAATTAATGGTTCACACTCTTTTATAAAGAAAATGAACAGCTGACACAAACAAACTCGATGACAGATTATTTGAGTGGGACAAAAAAAACTATTTACTCGAGTGGGACTGACGTATTCAAACTTTTGATATTTGACCGAGACAAGACAAACCATCTACTTTTCATTTTGAAAAAAAAAAGACAAATGGCTTTGAACTTTTGAATGACACAACTTGACATTGGAATCCAATTTGAACAAAACGTTTTTTTTTTAGCTCTAATTTTTGTTTGAGTCACCTTTTCAGGTTTTTCAACTCGACGAGCTTACTGTTACTTTTATCTAAGTCGCCTTTTCAGGTTTTCAACTTTGCGAGCTTTTTTTTTTTTGGACTTGAGCAAGTGAATAAAAAAGAAACGTAACATTGGCACAAAAATAAATTTTATCATTATTTGGAATGCACCCAGATTGGGTTACCTACGTATCTCCATTCTTTATTATTCCTTTATTTGCCTTTTCTTAGGAGGGTTAAGTCTACATAGTTTTTGGTTGCAATGCATGATTATTTCTCAGCTGATCTAGATTACAACTATTGAAAAATTTGAGTCCGTCTAAACCCATTAAGATGACACTTCCACAGGATGAGATCTTCTTGAGCACATATGGGCTGACCCAATCAAGTTTGAATTTTCCTCTTGGATTATGAACTGGAGCTTTGATTACCTTCTTGCAATCCTCTATCCTTTACCTTTAAAAAACATCTATTCTTCTTTTTTATTAATGGCATTCAACTGATCATAATACCTGTTTGACCTTGGCTGAAGGAATTTCCATCTCAATTATAGCACTACTTCCACTTCGCCCATTAATGAGTAAGGATTTGCCCCTATTAGAGTACGAATGGAAATTCAATATCTCAATAAAGCAAAATGCAATTATTTATGCCAATTTCAGTGATTATCATTTTTTTTTTTGCAGAAGAGACTTGAGTGTTTTATTGGCTGCTTTGACTACCCCGCTGTTTAGCTATTCCCTTTTCAAAATCTTGAAGATTGGACTACATACATTAACCATTTGTGAAATGAAATGGGTAATGTATTATGATTTCCATAGAAAACTTTTGATCTCCTTTTATGTTTTTAGAGATGACATTTCCATAATAGCTTTTGACTTTGCAGGATTAACCTCTATACCTCTCTTGTGTCCATGTACGCCAAAAGATGCCCCAATCAGACACTTGGTAGGGTTGAACTTTAGATTGTATTGGTGAAGTCTAAAGAAGAATCGCCTTAACTCATCTAAATAACCTTCAACTATATATACTTTGACATTCTTATATATCATATCATGGAAAATGGTAGTTTCCATTCTTCGGTATGTTGTCCCAATGTTCTTCAACCTAAAAGGCATGACCTTGTAGTAGTAGGTGCTCTATTATGTCACAAAGGCTATCTTTTTTCCTTATCAGGGGATAGACTCGAATTTGGTTATATCCCGTTTACAGGTTAGTCAAGGAGACCACTTCAGATCCTGCCATGCCATCAACCAATAAGTCAATATGAGGTAAAGGAAAGTCATCATTTGTACATTCCTTGTTTAAATCTCAATAATCCACACACATTTGAACCTTCCCAGGCTAACCATGAAGGATAGGTGATTGACTCGATGAACTCATTTTCTAGTAGCTTGATGACCTTTTCCTTGATTTTCAAAGACCATTCTGCCTTCAATCTTCGCAGGTTTTGCTTCATGTGCTCATAGGTAATGTCCTTGGGCCATAAACTCTTTGCTTATTCCAACTGACATGTCATGATGCAATGCATGTAATTTCCTCTGTGCCAAGATTTATTGATTCTTTGCCTTTCTTATTTATTATTTTTTTTTGATGTCTCATTCAAATTGGATTTAGAAGAAGAAAACAAGCAAATGAACAAGAAGAATATAAGATGAAAGTTCAAACTTTTATTATAAACGAAAAGTACCATAATCTATGGTTACATCAAAATTAAAAGAAAGACTAGGAAGGATGATTACAGACTCAAAATTAGAAATGAAAGAACATGACTCAGCAGACTCTGACTCTAACTTGGTCTCGGAATCAACTTGAGGGTCAAATCAAATAAGGGCATGTAAGTAAGGTTGTTGTCCTTTTCGAAGTGCATATTTTTAGGTAAGTTTTGGGTAGGATGGATTAGCTTGGTAGGGTCTAGTTATACTTTACTTCCAATCATGAAGACTTACTCAAAGAGAGCAGCCTTCAAGTGTTCTTTCCAATCCTTATACTCCTAAATTTTTAGAATTGATGGAGTTGGTAGTGGCTCAAAGATCGGTGGGGATATTGGATATTGGTCTAGGAGGGAGGATATCTCTATTGTCAATAAGGTCTTGGATTCAGTGCCTCAAGTTCTTACATATGTATGTTTTATGCCCAGCTCCTTAATGGTACTCGTAATATTCATCGACATTGTAGCTTTTGGGTAAAGGGTTTGGTGGTGCCTTAGGTTTTGAAAGTGTCACCAAATTAGATTCCAGAGCCTTTTTGTAAATCACACTTAAGGGCATACGCAAATCGGTAAATTTCCTTCTTTCCAATCTCAAGGGTTGTCGGTGATAGTAGTTGTCTCCCTACTCTTTCGATGGGTAGAGATAATAGCAATAGAGGTGCGGGTGTTATTCTTCTTGCACCTTTTTTCTCTATGTGGGCTTGCTTAAGCATACTCATGTTGCGTTGCAAGGTCTTCTTGGTATCCGTAGGGGTAGGATTTTTCCAACTTTGAAAAGGATTCAAAGAAAAAGAAGGGCTGATTTTTGAGATTGGTGGCCTAGCACTTTTAGGCAATTTTCCATTATTGGTCAGGTTAACAACAGAAACTAAGGTGGTATGGCATTTGAGATTGGTGGTGTGACACTTTTGGGCATTTTTCTATTATTGATTAGGTTAACAGCAAAAGCAACATCGGTGGGTTTGGCTTGATTCATCATTCCCTTTATATCGTCGATGATGAATTGGCATTGGGAATTCAAGGCATTGGTGAAATTGGTTTGTTGGGTATTGAGAGCAGTGGTGAGATGGGATAATGCATTGTTGAAGTTGGTTTGTTGAATGCTTAAAGCCTTATTGAAGTTGGCTTATTGAGCATTAAGGATGGAGGTGAAAATGGCTTGGAAGTTCCCTTCTTGCTTCTCTAGGAGGTTGGTGAAGAGAGTGTTCATGGTATCCATGTCGATCAGATTGGTCATTGGTACATTGAAAGCAAAACAAAAAAATGAGGTAAGTGTATGGGGAAAGGTATGAAAAGGTGATGAAGGCATAGGTTGGCATGCAAATTCTAAGGGAAAAGGATTTCCTAAGATATATTGGGCTAAATGTTTTAGGCTTTGAAGGATTACCTAAAGTATTTTGAGCTAAATGTTTTGGGCTTTTGAAGGATCACCTAAGATATTTTAGGCCAAATGTTTTGGGCTTAAGAGTAATCGTGAGGCCTCACCCGAGTACCGATTCGATATGCTAGAGGGAGATCGAAATGCTCATTCGGGTTTGGTCTCACGATGGAACCATCGGGTTCGGATTGGTTGATCTTTGAAAAGCGTTTTGGAAGTCGCCACCTTAATTTTATTTTTATTTGAAAAAATTTAAGGAAAAACCCATTTGACTCCAATTATTTATCCAATGTAAAAAAGTGCACTAGCCTCGATTACCAAAGAGGATTCGGGGACTAGGTTTTCGGTTTATTTTAATTTGTTTGGCAAGTTTAATAGACAATGACTTAAAATTTATTTCATAAACATTTATAAATGAATGAACAATAATGTATGAATCAAAATAAAGTAAAAAAGTAATTGAATACAGAAAATAAATAAGAATCTTAAATTTACAAAGCAAACCAAAATAGGGGATACTTTCTCTAGCCCTTATGGGATTCTAGGAAAGCAACACATTCCCCAAAATTAATCCAATAACAAGAATAAATGAAAAAAATGAAAGAAAGCACAAAATTACATAAATAAAATGAAAGAGGGAGAAATTATGTTTTAATTAGATTTGATGCCTTTCAGACAAGCATGCCTACGTATCCCTTCGAATGGGAATCAAAATCCATGTAGTTCGCCTTCTTACGAAGGGGGTCTATTTTAGTCTAAACATTTTATCATGTTTCAGTTCATTAATT